>UELV01162557.1:0-16409 GCA_900490015.1 Megastigmus stigmatizans
GAGAGAGAGAGAGAGAGAGAGAGAGAGAGAGAGAGAGATATAGATAGATAGATAGATATTCTTTTATTTGTAAATATATGTATACAAAAATGAGAGAGAGTGAGAGAAAGATAGAGAGAGAGAGAGAGAGAGAGAGAGAGAGAGAGAGAGAAAGAGAATTTGAATTAAACTTCTTTATTGTCGATAAAGTCTGTGCAGACCGGATATCGCCGAATATAAAAATACAATCAATAATTACATTTGTAACTTATAATTAACGACAATATTAGCAATAGTATTAAAAGACACGCAAGAACAAATAACATAAATTTAACATGACGTATACTATATATACAATCAAACGTTAGGAATCCTCAATAACACGCTTATTTTCCAAGAAATACTCAAATACGGCACACTTAAAACTATCTAGCGACGGTTTCATTTTTATTCTGAATGGTAATACGTCCCACAGTTTCATTGTCGGGTAACTGAACGAATATTCAAAAATTGTCGTAGCAGGAGTAGGTAAATTGAAGGCAGGTGAAACCGAAACTGTGGTAGCTCGGTCGGACCGTCTTACGTCGGCTTCAAGCTTTGGGAAAAACGGCGAGAGATAGCTGGGCTTCCCAGTAGTTAGGACCTTGTAAGTCAATACCGCGGAAAAATATCTACGCCTATCACTGACAGAAAGCCATTGCAATCGCTCATACCATGGTTCAAGTTTGGTATACTTCCGTAATCTGAAGATAAAACGCACTAGGTGATTTTGGAGTCTTTGTAATTTGTCGTTAAGATAGTCAGTCAGGTCAGAATACGCCAAACAACAATAATCCAAGTGCGGGAAGATAAATGTGGTAACTAATTGTTTTTTCAATGAGGATGAGAGGAAATAAGCTCGAAATCTCGGCTTATTTAATTCACTATGCGTTCTGAAGATTATTTTTGAGACGTGGGCATTCCAGCTAAGGTTAGAGGTGATCGTTAGACCCAGATTTTTGACCGATTTAACAACCTTCACCTGTCGACCATTTACAACTAATGGCGGTAATTGCGAGGATCTATCAACATTAACATCTGCTTAGAACCGAAGACAATCGCAACCAGCTTATCAAAATTGAGAACTAAATCATTCTCGCGTGCCCAAGCTGCAACATTCTCTGCATCTTCATTTAATTTACGAATGGTACTAGCCAAGTCTTCACGTTGACATTGAAGGTATATTTGAAAATCATCAGCAAACAACATACAAGAGTCCTTACAATGCTTCAGACAGTTAGTGATACTGTTGATCAGAATCAAGAAAGCAACTGGACCTGGGTCGGATCCTTGAGGAATACCAGAAGTGAGATTCAAAAAATCAGCCAGAAACCCGGTCAAATCGACTACAGCTTGCGATCTACCAGAAAGATATGAAAAGAACCATTTTATGAATTTGTCGGAGCAGTTTTTTTGTCTCATGATACGCAACAATGTAGAATGTTTGACACTGTCGAACGCTTGCCGTAAATCAAAAAGCAAGAGAATCGTGAGCATTTTCTTGTCAATGCTCAGGCGGATATCATCAGTAATTTTGACCAACGCTGACTGAGTGCTATAATGTTTTCTAAACCCTGATTGAAATGGCCAGAGGTAGTTACTTTTTTCCAAGAATTCCATAAGATGAGCAGTAACCAATTTGTCAAAAATTTTGGCAAAATGTGCCAGGTTAGCAATAGGCCTCGTATCAGACACTGTCTCAATTTTGGATCCCTTCTTTAATGGGATGACTAAAGCTTTTTTCCACATATCGGGGTAAATACCTGTGTTCAGCGACAAATTAAATAATCGAGTCATATAATTACATACTATATTAAGGGAGTCTTTGAAGTAATTTAAATGTAGCTGATCAACACTACGACCCTTGCACTTTGATAAAGCTGTTGTGGACGTCTGGAGCACCTGAACGTATGAAAATTCAGGTATATCCAAAATGGGACTACTGAAATCTAATGGTGCATCAAGACTGTTGGCGTAGAAGGAATTAAGCTGTACAGCAGAGAAAGTGTCGAGAGGAGAGTTACTACGATTTCCTACAATACCCATTTTATCCAGCAATCTCCATTTTTTGCCGGATCAAGAGTATTACGCAATTCCTTTGAGAAATATGCATTACGAGCAGCACTAATATCCTTTTTCAAAAGTTTACACATATCTCTGTATCGTACCATAGAGTTACTTGCCAGACGCTTGGCTTTATTATACAATTCATCATGCACTCTACATCTATCGCGCAATATTTTATCAAACCATGGCGCCGGTGTTTTTTTTATCGTACGCTTTATAACCGGTGCTAATTCGTCAAGTAAACGTAAAGCCCCTTTCTGAAAATCTAATAGAAGAGCATTTGGATCCATTGGAATGCAATTTGAAAATATAACCAAGTTAAGTTGAGTGTTCAATTTCGAGTTAAAAAGCGTATAATCAAAATTCCGGAAATTGCGCATGACAAATAATTTTGCCTTAAAATTAAACGCATTAAGCTTATAACTAATAAGTTATCATGATTATTTAATACTAGATTATAAGCTTAATACAAGTAGTTTGTCCGCCGAGTCGACAAGAGCTACATCGAGCCATGTACCTGTATCTGTAACATGGTGGGTAGGACCATAAGGAACGTTATAAAGACCATAATCTTTAATAAGATCCTTAATCGATTTCGTATAAAAATACTTAGGAGCGCCCTCAGCTCGCAAAAGATCAGAATTTAAATCACCTAAGAGGACAAAGTTAGAATACAAATGATAGTACTTAAATAGCAATTTAAAAAACTTAGTTAAAACATTACCCTGAGGCCTACGATAAACTGCAGCTAATAGTGCACGTTGATTACTATCAAATTGAAGTTCTAGTATAATGTATTCAGTCTCATTAAGATGGGTATTTAAAGATCTATCTAATACTTTAAAACGTATTCCAAACTTGATGTAAACTATAATCCCGCTTCCCTGTAAATATGAACGCCGTTTACATGCACGCTTTGACTTGGCCTTAAATTTGGGTGCGCTATCAGTTTTCAAGTTCCTATCATTGCGCACAAAACTATACGAATCAATATTTAAGGAACTATCAGGAATGTTGGGAGTAAGCCATGATTCATTTACTGAAAGAAAATCTATATTTTTAATTGTGAGTAAATTATTAACATCATTGAAATGATCACGTAGTGAATTAACATTAGCGTGAGCAAAACGGGCGCTCGATCGCAAGATCCTGACAACGGAGGTACATGGCTCAAGACTATCTCATATAATATTATTAAGATCTAACTCGGTAGAAATGACAATCGGAACGGGAGTGTCTGTTTTTTTTACATAGATACACCCATTTACAGGCCATACATGCTTGTATCCTCGCTCAGCAGCTCTATCTTTAGCCATTCTGCGCAATTTATTGAGGTAAGGCGAAATCATCTCAAATACTGTAATTGTATTATTATCGCCATTATGAACTAAATCTTTACATTTGATAATGCCGTGCTGGCGCTTAGTTTTGAGCACATGCTGACTAATGTACTGTGACAACAAGTGAAATAGGTTGAGTGGAAGACTCAGGATTAACATTGATCTCAGGATTATCATTGTTTTGTGGTCGAGTGAACGACTTGGTTTTCAATTCACGCACTTCAAGGATATCACTACATAAATTATTTAGATTGAGAATTTTCAACAATTTTTTGGCAATGTCATCGAATTTGTTCGATTCAACAGAAGCAGAAATACCTCCAAGCTTGATTTCAGCCGTTGAAGCGCCGCGTCTACGCATATCTTTCATTTGATTAATTTCAGTAAGTGCAGCTGTAGACGAATCATTACTTTTTGTTTCGAGTACCTGAATGCGTCTAGAGTGATCAGAAAGCTCTTCTCAAATCTCACGATATTCCTCTAAAACATTTTTGATGTCACGCTGATTTTGCGCCAACAATTGGTATAACATACCCATCCTATCCATCTCTGTCATTTTGCTCCAATTTGACTGGAGTGGTTGAGTAACATTTTGCTATACATTGCTTTGTCGTAAGGGCACATTTTGTTGTTCGAATTCATAACCACTCATGGTAGGATGCATATTCTGAGACTGATTCGAATCAACAAATTTCGCCTGGTGATTCTGACGCATACCACTCACACCCATATGCGTGGACAGAGAAGGATTGAACGATTGGTTCATACTATTATTGCCAAAGTTCATACTAAGATCATAACGTGAGCTTACAGTAGAGAAAGAAGTATTCAAATCAACGTTTCTCGCCGAATCTATCACTGACTGACGCGCCGCAATTTGTTCGCCAGTTCGTATTTGTGAAGCAGCAGTATTCTTTAAATTGCTTACAACCGAAGCGAAATTGCGAACACAACAGTCTTGCCATTTGACAGAGGTTAAAAATTTTGTAAGGCAACGCTCATGTATACACCGCTGACAACCATTACACCTTACGCGCGATTCTCTCGAAATAATTCTCTGTCTACAGTGAGGGCAACTAGTCATGATACGAAAACTCACTGATATACCGACTGACCTCTATCATAGTATCGAAATCACTTGCTATATAATTAATGGCTCTCACGTTGCGCTGTATACAATAAACTAATAAGTCGATCAAGGACTTTAACATTTATGCGCACCTCATGTCGCCTGACGAAAATTCGGCGAGAATACACAACTCACTATAAACACTAACTAACCTAATAAAAACGCAACTAATAATAACAACAAAAAATTACATAATATTGACTTTAAAATAAAACAGTATTAAGATTGTATGTAAATCTGCAGATAATACGCAAGCTGAAGTACCGATCGAGTTACGCTCAAAGTACTTAATTTGACCACTACAGTTTGATTGTCACTAGTGTCGCTTATCATAAAATTTAATATGGTGGCAATGACATAACCTCAAAAATGGCTAACCTAAAAAGTTGCTTTCAATCGGCATTAAAAAATATTTCATACACTTGTGTCACTAAAAACAGCACCTGTGATCCACACTCTTTAACAAGGGAGAGAGAGAGAGAGAGAGAGAGAGAGAGAGAGAGAGAGAGTAATGAAAATAAACTGCGAACCGAAAGTGATGATACACCTTAACCTCGAGATTTAGTTATTATTTTTCTGAATTCGTAAAATATTAAACGTTTGATACAGTGCGAAACAAATTATGATTGTACGCCTTGCCCTATCTGTTTAAGATACGATTTCCCGTACTGCATGAAGATAGATATTTTGTGCTGCTGGGCCTGAATTTTTAGATCAGAACTATGTAATCATTGCGCACGAGAGTCTGAAACGCCAGACCTAGTACTGCACAATCACTACAATGGTATAAAATTCGATTCACGTAATGGAAACACTACTTCTCTATGCCTAGAAGACGAGGCAATAAATCTACATCTACGCCTACTGAATTAAATAACATTATTGCCCCACAGCAACAATTTAATACACAAAGTATGCGTTTTTGTTCGATCTGAAATTATTTCAGAGGCATCAGGTACGGGTTATTGATATTTGGGTATAAATTAAATTTATTTTGTAACAAACGAGATAATTGTCTAAAAGCAACTATGATTATTTAAATAATTGGTTTAAACCAATATTCATTGCTACGTGTACGAATGGGTTTTCGTTATTTTTCTCAATAACTCAGATAATGTTTACAAATTGTGTTGTTTATCAATGAATTAGTATTGAAGGAAAAGATTAAATTTCACTTGCTTATTAAAAATTAAAAAGAATTAATAGGTATCGCATTAATTTAAAATTAAAAGGAATACCAATCTTGAATGCTGCTAAGCATGATTTTCTAGAAGCGCTGGGAGTTATTTTAAAATCGAGAATTTATTACCAACTTTCAACAATCAAGTGCTCGCATTAGTCTGTCCCGCCTTTTATTTTTCGCTGAAACTAGGTAATACGTCTGACGCGAATGACGGTGTGGACTTGGAGAGAGACGGCGCAGCGACGGCCGGCGGCGGCGAGGTACTCGGCGGGCCAACCCACTCTCTTCAGCTCGCGCTCGACTTGCGGCTAATTTTCAATCGAGGATTACTCGGTAATTACAGATCGGATCAAAATGTTTATTAGCGATTTTTTGCTTAGAATTTTTCGCTCTATCTGATTCCATCAAAAGTGATAATCTGTTCGTTAACACCCTGTATATTTATTGTGATGCGTAATTATTTTCACGCGAGATAATTCGCGTCCTCGCGACCAGCTAATAGACACGCGCGATTAGTTCGTCTAACTGCCGCGCATGAGGGAGGGAAGCACCTACCGGAGGTGCTACCACGAGAGTCTAGGAGTGCGAGTGAGCGAGAGATATGGCGCGAGCGGCATATATAAAATATAGACATTTGTCATTATATTTTTGCATAGACGAATAAACTTCGTATCGTTTATAAATCGTCTGTTGACTCGCGTACTTCATTTGTCTTCCAATTACCGTGTCCGAGACCCGGATACCGCCAATCTCCGCGGAACTTGCAGCCGTTTGCTGCAGGTCAGAAGCTGAGCAGCCCAGCCCGGCAAAGAGAGCCGGCGGTGCGTGTGCAAGAGTGCAAGGACACGCGGCACGAAGAATATTAAAAAAATTTAATTTTCTAGCGACGCGTGCGATAGTGAGGTACAGCGAGAGGTAACGGATTTTCCCTCGATATAGATAGGGGAGAGAGGAAGCACGTTGGAAAAGTGTACGAGTTTTTTTTTCAAGTGTTTTGTCGAGATAATTTTTTTTTTACGATCATTTTTGGAATATTATTTTTTTTCCGAGAATTATTGTTTCGCTAAAAATTTTTTTTTGTTCTAAATTTTTTTTGCCGGAATTATTTTTTTTATAAAAATTAAGAGAACTCCCTCAGACACACCACTCAATTGCGACACAGAGCGAACGAGAGTGAACTTCAGGGATACGCTCACTCTCGCATACCCTCAAAATAGCAGCATGAGAGAAGAATCTATGCAACTACAAGAGGAACCTCTCTCTCAGCAAAGGAGAGAAGAGACACCAATGGAGGGCGCTCATCGGAGCGCCACGTCACAGTCAGGATATGACAGACGCAGTGAAGATCATGCTGATCCCAGTCACATAGCCAGTCGATGGAACTTGAAGTTCTCAGCGACACAAGGCGAAGACGTCGAATCTTTCTTGAGAAGATACGACGAAAACGCACGTACAGCAAGGTTTACGGAAGGAGACATGCTGGCTACCCTCCCGTGCGTACTTACCGAAATTGCTGGAATGTGGTACAGCAGCCGCAAGGAAGACTGGAGGACGTGGACAGAGTTTGGTCATGCGATACAACGGAGGTTTAGTTATACGCATAACAAACAAGAGCGATTGAGAGACGACATAAGAAATCGTTCTCTGATGAAGAAGAAACGAGCAGTCGATATGTAACATGCATTGAATGCATGTTACGAGAAATTGGCCCATGGATGTCGAGGAGAGAGGAGATAGATAATATTTATCTAAATCTACTACCTCCTCTGAAAAGATTAGTCCGCAGAGAAGAATGCGACACCATCGATGACCTGATGGATCGGTGCGCAGAAGCAGAATATGTTCTGGAGAGAGAGAAAGGTGACAGAACACCACTCTGTCCAAGCAAAGCAGTGATGCCAGGAGCAGTATATAAACCGAAAGGGTGTAAAGCAGCAAAGCTCATCCCAAATGTTAAAGTGGCAGTAACCGAGCTGCCACAGCAGAAAACGGAAAAGAAACAAGAAGTGCTGTCGATCAGCACTCTACAGGATTTAGTGAAAGCGCTCACTAGCCACTTGGACAAGACGTCCGAGACGATCGTCAAAGCGGTTGGCGAAGCGCAAAAGCCGAAACAGAGTGAAGGGGGAAGGCCACCCTCCCCATAAAACAATAGAAGAAGCCCACAGAGGGGCCAATTCAGAGGGAACAGCCAGAAGAGTCAATATAAAGGGTAAAACGGTCAAAACGGCCAAAACCGCAGAAATGGCCAAGGAAATGGTTACAAAAGAGAACCATTAAAATGTTTTGGCTGTTGCAATGAAGGTATCGTAAGGCACAAATACCCAGTCTGTTCGGGAAACGGACAGAAGATAGAGTAGACGAGATCGCTACTTTCCCAGAGAGCACCAATGTCAAAGTAATGGCGAGAAAAACTCTGGTGAACCAATGGAGGTGAACCTGGAAGCCAGATGGTGGCTACAAGTGGCAGTGGGTAGGTTCTACTTCCGCGCTTTGTACGATACAAATGCATCTATCACTGTCATGGGTCCGATTGGCAGCAGCATCGCTGGCTGTATGAACTTATCATTCACAGTCGGTGGAGTGACGAGGGAGATCAAAGTGTCGATCCTCCCCGCACTCGACGCGGAGTGTTACTAGGGCGCGAATTTCTTGAGGGAATTCGGCTCAGTACACGACCCGAGCACAAACGAATTGACATTGGTAGATGCCAATGTCAAAGTCGATCTACTGTTAGCAGTAGTAACTGAGATAGGCGTATCTCCTGTTTGTCCTGTTGGTCTCGACAACGCTACCACAGAACAACGCGCACAAGTGGAAGAGATTGTACGTAGTGAAATCGGAGATGAACCGACTACTTTGGGTTGTACGTCATGGCTAAACCATAAAATTGATGTTGGAGATGCTCGCCACATCAAACAACGGTATTTACCCATACTCCCCGGTGATCGAGGCAGAGATACACGCGCAAGTGAGAAAGCTCCTTGTCGCAGGTGTCATCGAACCATCAACTAGCCCGTGGAGGATATCGCATGTGCATTGGTTTCAGAAAAGTCAATGCACAGATGAAATCCACGGATGGCTATACATCAAGAAGGATGGATGCCGCTTTCTGAAAAATAAGAAAAGCCAGGTACATTACCACATTGGACGTGAGTAATGCTTACCACCAAGTGCCTCTAGACGAGGAGTCTAAGCCAATGACAGCATTCTCGGTACCTGGTATGGGACATTTCCAGTACACGAGGATGCCGTTTGGATTAGAAGACGCTGAAGCGACTTTCCAGGGTCTGATCGCGTATCTGGATGAAGTCATCATCAAGTCGGAGACGTTCAAGGAGCATCTCGAACAGCTCAAGACGGTGATAGGTCGCCTCAAAGAGGCCGGCCTAACGATCAATAGGCAGAAGAGTCACTTCTGCCAAAGTGATGTAAAGTATCTGGGGGTGGTGCTCAACCAAGAAGGTTTTTGCCCCGACCCAGAAAAGATCAGACCGGTTATAGAGTATCCGGCGCCTAAGAATCTAAGGTAGTTAAGGAGATTCTTAGGCATGGCATCGTGGTACAGAAGATTCTTAGGTAATCTCGCCACGATCGCAGATCCGCTCACTCAACTTAAGAAGACAGATCGCAAGTATGAGTGGACGGATTAGCATCAGAGCAAGTGAAGGCGCTCATAGCCTCCACTACAGTGCTACAAACGCTTAATTTTGAACAGGAGTTCGTAATTCAAACTGATGCAAGTGAAACTAGAATTGGAGCATTGTTACTCCAGTTGATCGAGGATGAAGAACACATCCTCGAATCTGCAAGCAGAGTCCTCTCTCCCGCTGAAAGGAATTACAGCGTAATAGAGAGAGAATGCTTAGCAGTTGTATGGGCGATGAAAAAGATCTGTCCATTCATCGAAGTTTACAAATTCAAAGTAATAATCGATCGTAGCAGTCTACGTTGGCTACGTAGTCTGAGTAGTCTGACAGGACGGTTGGTGAGATGGTCATTGGAGCTTCAAGGCCACAATTTCGAGATTGAGCATCGAAAGGGAGCGCTCAATCACGTCTCAGATGCGTTATCACGCATGTACGAAGTGGATAGCGAGGACACAGCCGTAGGTGGTGTCTCCTGGGCAGATGGAACAAAGGACGAGTGGTACCTCCAACAGATCAAAAAGGTTATGTGGAACCCTCGCAAGAATCCAAAATTCAAGCTGATCGGAGGGAGATTATATTCTCATAACTCCGATCCGCTAGTGGAAGGAATTTTTGGGCGAGGACGACGATGCTTTTAAGCTCGTCGTCCCATAGGAAAAGCAAAAAGATATATTGCGTGAGTGCCATGACAGCTCGACCGCTGGGCACTTAGGGCGCGAAAAGACGCTCGCGAGGATATCGCAGCAGTATTATTGGCCACGCATGGACGTGTGTGTCGCCAAATACTGCGGGACTAATGGGCCGTCGCATAGTGGAACGCCATGGCAATATGTCGCAAGCGACATCATGGGTCCGCTTCCGAAAACGAAGAAAGGATTTGAATAGATCTTGGAATATCAAGATGTATTCACGAGGTGGGTGGAAGTAATACCACTCCGCCGTGCTACGGGTAAAGCAATACTCGCAAAGTTTGTGAGATTCATATGTATGTGGTTTGGAACACCCGAGGTATTCCTTTCTGACAACGGGACAGAGTTTAAGAACCGACTAATCGACGGTTTCTTGACTGAAAGGGGGATTCGTCACGAGACGATTCCACCTTACCATCCGCAGACCAACCCCGTTTAACGGGTTAACCGTAAGATGAAGCAGATGATCATCGCTTTCATCCAAGATAAGCATGATCACTGGGACGAATATCTCGAAGATGTCTTAGCATTTAACAGTTCAAAGAGTAGCGCAACAGGAATGACTCCAGCATTCCTGATCTATGGCAGGCAACCGTAACCTCCAATGTTAATGTTTCGCCAGCAAGTAAACGCCTCACAGGAGCAACGTGTGGAAGAAGCGCTCGACAATTGGGTCGAGCGCGTAAAGTAACTCTGACATGCTGTCAATAGCAGCAGAGAGCTCAGATGGAGAACATGATCGACAGGCACGTTATTACAACGCAAGCCGTGGAGACGTTCAATATCAAGTTGACGAAAAAGTATGGAAAAGAAGTAAAATTCTCTCCAATGCAGCGAAAGAAGTAGCATGAAAGCTAGCTCCGATGTTCGCAGGGTCGTACGATGTTACGGCCGTGCTTGGAAGGAACACGTACGAATTGCCTGACTAAGCAGGACGTGTGGTTACGCCTGTTCACGCTGAGCAAATGAAACCATAGGCCCCAGATGAAACCGTTCCAGCGGAAGACGACGACACCGTAGTCGACGCCCAACCTCCGGGGGAAGGCGGGAGTCGTTTGACGATACCCACGTCTCCATCAGCGAGCGCTGATGTTAGCATAGCTCAGGACTTTGCCGATGGGCAATCGTCATTCGCTGAGAGCGCTCAGCCTGCAGTTCGAGGTAGCAGGATGCGAGGTCATCCCCGCAAAGCAGCGTACGTCGTTCAGCGGCGGGGTGCTTTGGTAATGCTCCCGTAACAAACAATGTAATGGAAAAGCGAAGACCAGGGCGTCCGCCCGGTTCAAAGAAAACGAAAAATGTAGGACCGCGAGCGGCGTTTCCACCGAAAATGACGCGTGCGCAATACCAAGCTACTAGCGGGAATACTCCATCCCTTATGTTTGTCTGTCCTTTCCCTATAGCAGGAACAACGATGGAACAGGAGAAAACGCGGGCAATCGTCGCCCAACTCCTCAAGCTCGGACTAGAGGAGGAAGCCGAGCTCTTCCTCCGCTATTCTATGGAGGTCCTCGACCCCGAGGGCCGCAGCCCAAGCTCCGTGGAGAAGGAGCGCCCGAAGCTGGAGGAGAGCAGCCAGGAGGCCCTCTCCTCCACTACAAAAGAAACGGGGGAGGGAGGACCGCCCGTGATTTCTAAGGAGGAGAGCAACTCGGAGGCCCTCCTCCACTACAATAGAAACGGGGGAGGGAGAACCCCCCGTGATTTCAAAGTAGGAGAGAAACTCGGAGGCCCTCTCCTCCACGACCGAGCAAACGGGGCAGGAGAAACCCCCTGCCATCGCGAGCGAGGAGAGCTGCCAGGAGGCCCTCTCCTCCTTTATCACGGAAGTGGGGGAGGAAGAACCCTGCACTACATCGATCGAGGATAACAGAACATTGCTCCTCCCTAGGGGACCACTGCTGCGCCCGAAACTGGACGCTGCAATAGAGCTGGAGCTCGAGGGGTGCGTCAAGGAGACACCTCCATAAGTCGACGTGGAGGCAGGTGAACCCCTCCACCCCGAAGCTAAGCCAGAGCCCGACGCCTAACAAGCGGCCGAAGAAGAAGGAGCGGTCGGCGGGATGCCGACCGTTGAAAAAGAGTGGCGGTCGCTGGAGTAACAGCTCCGCACCTCCACTGCACACGTTGATGCAGCAGTGGATGAGCTGGGGCTCATCCACTCCAAGATAAAGGCCTTCGGGAAGCGTGGCGAAGACGGCGCGAAGGTGCTCTACAAAGCCTTCGAATCTCCTATTGAGTGTCAGGCCCAGCAGGCGGGCCTGAACGCATGCGTCGAGGCGGCGAATGATAGGCGTAAGGTCCTCGTCGCGCGACGCACGCAGGAACAGCGGGAGGTGTCGCTGAAGGAGCAGTGGTACCGCGCATTGAAGGAGGAGGAGGCGCGGATCCTCATGAGCTGGAAGGAACTCGAAGAGGCCCAGCGCTGCCACGAGGAGGCCCAGCGCCAGCAAGAGGAGGCTGAACAGCGACGGCTCGAAACAATTCGAAGCAAGACCATATTCGAGGAGCATCGGGAGAAGATGCTCCAGATGAAGAGGGAGACATGGGAGGAGAACCCGGACAGATTCTTCTGCTACGTGTGTGGCATGCGCGGGGTAAAAAACACCCGCTAGTGCCCTCGCATCGCCCACACTACAAGTGCTTAAAAGAGTAGAGGCGGCAGGAGCCGCCCCGTCCTACGATGGACAACTGTTTCTTATGTTTTTCTCTCCTTTATAATTACTTCCTTCCGTTCTTCTTCTTATACGCTTTGTTTCCTTTTGACCTTTCCTTTTTTTTTTTTTGAATATATAGTTTTCTTTTTGATACATACGCCCGAATCTTCCAATTGATTTCTTTATTTTCCTACCTAACCGGTCGGCTCGCGAGTAACTCAGAATCTCCAAGTCGTAGCTTATCAACGTCTGGGGGTGGGGTGTGGCGCGTAATAATTTTCACGCGCGATAATTCCTACCGGATATAAAACCTACCGGAGGTGTTTCCATGCGAGTCTAGGAGTGCGAGTGAGAGAGAAAATGGCGCGAGCGGTAAGATCGCGCCGATGCCGAAAAAGCTCAGGAGAGAGACCGTGACTACGAACGGTGCAACGGACGCGCTTTTCTAGGATAGTCAACGGAATTCGAGTTATATCGGCGAAAATTACATTGTGTCGGGGTGTTTGCGGCCCGCATTTTAGTGCAGGTGATCATGCGAACGTATAGTGCAGTGAGGGTGTCGCTGCTACCCACGCAGAGGCTTCCCCGAGGAGAAACATCTCCTCGAGCGATCGACTGCCAGCGGTGTGCGGAGGGACAAGCAGTTTCCTCCCCGATATTCCCAGCTTCGGAGGTAGTTACGGATGAGCGGGCCGGCCGGCCGCTCACGAGGAAGCGCAGGAGCAAGGAGCATCGTCGAGGCACACTCCTTGCCCCAAATAAGTCGAACTTGTTAAGCGTGCGGTTAAAGAATAGAAGCGTACAAATGTTCGGATACGGATTCCGAACACTTATTGAAATTTTCTTTCTCTCACTCTCTCTCTCTCTCATACTCGCTCGGTTGCTAGAACAGTTGCTGTGCGCCGGCACAGCACTGTATACATCGTATAGGTCGGGCGAGTAAACACGCACCGGCGTGTTTACTTCGGAGACAAAGTACGTCTTCGAGTATAGCCGAGTTATACACGCGATAAGTCGAATATAATATTCTTCGGAATATTATATTCGAATGGAATATTCGCACGTTCGATACGTTCGCCGTTTCGTTCCGATCAGTTCTCGTGTTCGTTTAGATTTAAATCAAAGTGTTCGCGTTCGGCGGTGTCGGCCGGCGCGCACACACTAGTAACTGCCGAGAGACATTTGTCATTATATTTTTGCATAGGCGAATAAACGTCGTATCTTTTATAAATCGTCTGCTGACTCGCGTACTTCATTTGTCTTTTAATTACCGTGTCCGAGCCCCGGATACCGCCACTCTCCGCGGGACTTGCAGTCGATTGCTGCAGGTTAGAAGCTGAGAGTGCACACGCACACATAGACACACCGAGAGAAAAGTGAGAGCACGGAGCTATCACGTTGCAACAGGCCGCGTCAGCTCATGGTGTGAGTTGCCGTTGGGCGTGCTCGGTACGCCCCGGAGTGAGTACTTTTGATACAGTATTCACACAAAATACCCTGTTACAATATATCTCTATGACGTGTACCTCCACCTCGACACCTCCGACAGTGGTGGGGGTGAGTAGGTGGTGGTGGTTTTTTATGACGGTCCATAGTGGGTCCATAACTACTTACGTCCGATTTCCACACCTAGACACGAAAAGCTACGGAGCGCACTTTTCAAGACTCCATCATCGGCGACCCTATGCACCTAGACATCGAGTACGTCCGATTTCCACACCTAGACATTAGTATCGGTGACCCTGTACACACCTAGACAGATTATAATAGGATATTAACCCTTATTTGACACATTTCTGCGGTGCCACATACTTGACACACTGGGGTGAATCGTACCCCAACAAATTAAATTATAACGACAAATAAACAACTGAATATTTTAACTTGCCAATTTTTTTATAGCTTTATAATAGCTTACTTTTTAAAGTATTGCGGGTTATATGATAAAAAAATGAAATTTAACAACAATAAAAAAATTGAAATATAAAAAAAAATGAAAAATATGACACTTTTTACAAAAAAAAATCATATCTTTTTTATTTTCTGATAAAAATGGCTAAAAATTTAACCGAGTTTGTTCAAGATGTAGCAGTATAATAAAAAAAATATTTATATCAGTGGATCTTCAAAAAAATGTATTTATTATGACAAATGAAGGGAGGCATTTCATGAAAAAATTTACATTTTATTATTATCAAAATAAACAGAAATACTTATGGTCTTTATGTAATTTTTGTTTAGAAAATTTATAAAAAATGTTTTAAATCATAAAAATGAAGAATTAAAGTAACTTTTAATTAATTTTTTCACGTCAATTATTGACGCAGTCATTGCAAAGTGGAAAACTGTGCTCATTGCAAACGGGACGATGGCAAGAAGAGCATCCTTTTCTAGTTTTCCTGTCCTTTTTCCTGCTGCATAGTGCGCATCGCATGGCTTGTGGCAGTTCAATGTGCTCGAGACTTTTCTCTGTAGCAGCATCTTTTTTTAAGATGCTTGCGATGCCAACGCAGAGGTCCTTCCGGAGCGTACTTATGGTGTTCCTATACTCTAAATATGGTGTTACGAGATGGACGTACACATTATCGAGACAATGGATCGCTGTAACTTTTTCTTCATTTCCGTCCATTTTACGTTTGCATTGGAGCAAAATTCTGGAGTTCACGATAGCGTGGTCCAAGACACCGTAAAAAAATCTTACCGGCCATCTATTGGTCCTTCCACTTATGGTATAGGAATGACAAAGTTTGTCAAAATTGTCAGTCCCTCCTTTCGTTACATTGTAATGTATAACATTATTAGGCTTTTCATTTGTTAATTCTTCGGTGTGCAAAAAAGTAGAAACAGACAGGACTATTTTATTAGATTTCTTTTTTTTTCGGGGCGTAAGAAAGAAGGGTTAAATCTTGCGTGTGACAAAACTTTGTACTTGGCCGTATTTTCGGTGCAACTATGAAATCGGCTGGTAACTCTCTCTTATTCTTCCTCAGAGTTCCCGTAATTTTGAGGTTAAAAGGAACTTTGAGCATTCGCTGCAGCAAAGGTATCGACGTATACCAATTATCGCAAGTAACTGAACGATTACTATTATAAATAGGCTCAGTGACCAATCGAATGTAATATTCCGGAACTGCCTCATCTTTTTGCGATATCTCAGTATTTTTACCTAAATACGGTATAGCATTGATCTGCAAAAAATAAAATAAGATATATAATATTATGTATTCAATATTCACCTTTTACATAAATATGTAAATAAATATTTACTATATACCAAGTTTCTGCGTCGTTGAGACTGATAATTTTTAATCCATATTTATCTGGCTTGTCCTTCATATAAACTCTAAATTTGCATCGTCCTCTAAAACTCAACAGCTGCTCGTCTACAGTACATTGACTACTAGGCCTGTAATTCTTCTTCCAGTTTTCAATAAATATATTCCACAGTTGACGAATTGGTGCCAGTCTATCATTTTTGTCTCTTGTGCTTTTACGATCAAAGCGCAGACATTTTGACAAAAAGGTGAACCTGCTACGAGAAAAAACACACCTGTAGAATGTTATACCATTTTTTTTATCCCATAAACGATTGTCATTGACATCAGATGATTTCCATAAGCCAGTATAATACAGCAGCCCAATATACGCTCTAATCTCTATCTCATCTGTGTGGTGA
>UELV01162586.1:0-20042 GCA_900490015.1 Megastigmus stigmatizans
CTTTCACTAAGAGCAGCGTCACCGTAAGCACGTGAGAGCATTCGATGAGCCTCAGCCGCAGTTTTCTTCAAATGAAAGCAGAAAATCAACACTTCCCGCAAATGACGAGAATTTGGCTCGAAAACTGACATCTTCGATCGAGAATACACTTTTGATGCAAACACAAATTCACTTATGTGCTGCTATCGTTATGTGGACAGATGTCCAAGCTTACTGTATGAAATTTTTGACCTGCCTATTTCAACCGGCACTTACCGCTGCAGCCATCTGTCGAAAAACGGCGGAAGCAAAGTTGTACACCTAATATTTCACAATATTTATAAATATATAAATAGGACAGGAATGATTGAAGTTTTTCATGCTCTGATATTCGACTCGTCAACAGGGAACACAGGGTATGTTATTTATTCAATAATTTAAAAAGTACTGACAAATTAATATATTTTTTATATTTCAGAAGAAAAAGTTTTTAAGAAGAAAAGACATCATTTTGATGTACGGTTCCTGCAACTATAAAGCTGTTTTCTGGAAAACATGCAATTTTGAGGTTTGGCGTAACTTACAAGTCCAATGGATTGATAAATTTAGATGGGATTGGTCTTCAATTTTTTGCATTTGATGTCATTGTAGTGTGAAAAACTGCATAAATTTAATTTTTGTGATTAAGAAGAATAGTGCATAAATTCATAAAATTTTTTCAATTTTTATGAATTTATGCAGTTTTGGAACTCATTTTATTATTTAATCAAAAAATTTTAGTTTATACTACTCTTCACACCATAATGACATCAATTACAAACAATTTAAAACCAATTACATCAAAATTGATGAATCCGTTGGACCTGTAGGTTACGCCAAAGCCAAATTTTTGAAACTGACACAATATAGGATAAAATGGGCATAGAGGTTATACTAGAGCTCATTTTGTCAGGAATCCAATATACTTTTAGAATATTATGTGGAAATTTTACTAATTATTATAATTTTTTTGTTTTAGGTGAATTAACATAAAAAAATTTATAGGTGCAAACCCCCCTTAACACAGCATAGATTTTGATAGTATTAAAATAGTTGATTAAGAAAAGGGAAAAAGCAAGAGGGAATTACGCTTAAAAGAATAAAAGACACCATGTTTCTAAAAAATGTGTAAAAAATAGCAATTAATTTTGTAAACTACATTATGTTTGTCCAATTTGTCTAACAGATTCTTGCCTATTGTGATAAAATTATTAAATTTATTGATAGTTTTATTAACAATACCTCCTTCGATGAGCCCACTTTGACAGGTTTGAACCTTGTAGCCACGTCTCTCAGGGTAACGTTCAACCTTTGGCGTCCCCTCACCGGGCAACGCCCTCTGTCGCGTCAATGCTTTTGCAGCAACGCTAGAACAGGGGTGGCTAACGAGAGGCTCTGGCTAGAAATAGGCACTAGGAATAGAACCTAGCAAAAAAACCGGAGTCCATCTGGCCCGGATGGTAGTACTCTGTCATCGGGTAGATGAATATGTGTGACGAAATAACAACACTAACCCAGGTGGGTACCCTCAACGAGGGGAATCCCCGGGAGATCGGGTGAAAGCCCCGGTGGCCACCACATGTCGCATAGATTCTGGGGGCGATACCGCACGCATAGGAGTCTCATCAACATCGGGAACTCAGGCAACTCGAACAGCGAGTGACATGGAGAATGTCGGAAGGCTCTTCAGGAAGTCCAGCGAAGTTTTCCAACAAGGGATGAAGAAGATGAGGCTTCTAATATCGAAGATGATCAACTCCACGAAAAAACAGAAGAACGTGAACAAGATGGGCAAGGATGGTTTGCTGGAACTAGAGGAGATTGTCGACGCGCTTCAAGCCAGGGAACGGATTGCCTCACTGGCCAGTTGGCGCCTCGCACAGGAGCGCCAAGTGCAGAAGAAGACACAGGCAACACCCAAAGAAGGAAATAAGGCGGGGAAAAGAGGGCTGCCTCAAGCCCACCTTCGCTGACCACTGCCCCAAAGAAGAGGAATAACTCTATGTCTAGGAAGTGGACGCAAGTAGTCCAAAGAAAGAGCAAAAAGAACAATCGGCTAAGCGCAGTGCACGCTGCGCCAAGCACCTCTACTCAAGTGCTCCAGACCTGCGGCAGCAATAGCGGAAGAAGAAGAAGAAAAAGAAGAAGAGACCCACAAAATCAGACGCCATCCTACTGGAATCCGCTGAAGGGAAGCCATATGTGAAAGTTCTGAGCAGCTTCCGTAATAACATCAAACCCGAAGATAGAGGGGTCGAATTCAGGGCTGTACGAAGAACAAGAGCGGGTAAGGTACTCCTCGAGCTTCAGAGGATAACTGCTGAAGCCAGGGCCAAATTTTCGGAAGCCCTTGAAGAGAAAGTTGGAAGTGCTGGTGGTGTCAAGCAGTTAATTCAAAAAATTGTTTTGGAAATCCAGGATGTAGACTGCCGCACTACCGGCACAGAAGTTGAAGAGGTCCTTAAGAGACACCTGCGAGACTACACAGGAAAATTGGGGGTGACTATTACTCTTCCGAACGTGCGAGGACAGTGCCTGGCAGTGGTGACCATCGAAGAGGTTGTCGCTAAAAAACTGCTAGATACTGCCCGTCTGAAGATCGATTTCGTGAACTGCAGGCTTAGCCGCCGGAAGGTGATAGAACGCTGCTTTCGGTGTCTGGGTTTCGAACATCGTAGCTGCAACGGTACAGATCGGACAAAAACTTGCTACCGCTGTAGCGGGGCAAACCACAAGGCTGCCGAGAGCGGCCCACAACCTCCTGGCCCAGATATGCTCCGAGAAATATGCCGATATAATTATCATCAGCGAACAGTATCGAAATAGGGAAGGACCTGGATGGTATGCCGACGGGCTCGGTACTGCAGCCATCTGGATTTCTGATCCGAGACTCTTTTATGTCTCGGACTGTGGATCTGGCATCGGATTCATCTGGGTGAGGCAGTGTACACTGTGTTAACGTGTACATCTCCGCGAACGAACGCATAGACAACTTCCAGTCCAGACTAGATGAACTTAAAGATATCGTTGGAACCTGTGAGGGGATATGATGATCGTTGGAGATCGGAACGCGAAAGCTATCGAGTGAGGGGAGGCCAGCTCGGATTCTAGAAGAAGACGAGTTATGGACATGGTGTCCAGACTGGGACTAGTGGTGCTTAATACCGGCTCTACATCGACTCTACGTTGCGCAAGTGATGAGGTATAAATGCTCGCGCAACCTTGCTGTAACTTGTTTGTAGGCCATTTTGTATATAGAATTAATTTTTAAAGGAATGACGTGATAGATTTTAAAGACTGAATTTTGACTGTATTTGTAACTCGTCTGTGATATCACTATTTTTTATTCTTTTTTAAACGTATTAGACTAAACTTTAGACATAAACATGACTGTGATAACACAAAGCGAAAAAGAACGTATATATATTGAGACTGTATTTAAATTTTTGTAAAATGTTACAAATAAACATTCTCTCTCTTTCTATCTCTCCCTCTCTCTCTCTCTCTCTCTCTCTCTCTCTCTCTCTCTCTCTCTCTCTCTCTCTCTCTGGATCCTGACGGTTGACTGGTGCCGATGCTCCCCATTTCCCACGCATTTCTGATACTGCCACGGCCCGAACTCGGACGCGCCTCCATCCACGTCATCCTTGGACCGCTCGCATGCGCTGGTGCTGTTTGTGAGGATGTACTCAATTTATCTCGAGTAAGTTATTACCTGCAATACTTTTGCAAACCTTCGAGGTTAGGTTCACAGCGCGGTCGCAAAATTTACAACAAATTTCCGTGAGCGATTTTAATCGCATTGCGAACCCGCGATTTCCGAGTTTCAGCCTGGTCAGTTGGAACCACTGTCATTGCCCTTTGTAGCAACATTCAGACCCCGGTCACCTTGTGATATTTCCGCGAAGCTTCTCGGAAAATGTTCTTGACCGACTGACCCCTCGGTCAGCCTTACATTGCGCGCACCAGATGGTACCAGGAGTTCCGCCTCGTGCCCGTCGTACATGACGAGGCATACGTGCCCGGTCTGCTTCGGAGAGCTGTCCCGTAAATCTGGGCCGGTGGTCCCTTGCATCGTCTGCAACAACCTTGCGCACGTGTCCTGCTGCAACGTAGCGTAGTTTGTATCGTCTCACGAAGTGCGCTGCTGCACTCCGTCACCCGCACCACAGCAGGACGCGCCTACTGATCGACTCTCATCCGCACCTGGCCTCGCGCGAGTCTCCGGCGATCCCGTCCCGTCATCCGTCATCGAGGCCGAAATCACGCCCGTTGACAACAGCGATTCTTCTAAACGCCAGGCCTCGCCCCTTTTGCCATCTCAAGAGCAGGTCGCCAAGCTTCTTCGCTTCCGATCTCGCTCATCGGGTTCCGGCAGCCCACCTTGTAGCCCGGTCTCATCACCCTCCGTCTCCGTCTGAAGAAAGTTTGCTGTCCTGGCCGTCCGCATGGGCGGTCGGCCAGGACAGCAAACTTTCTTCAATCCAGAGCGACGTCACGACCATCAAATCAGATATTCACACCCTCCAGTCGAGTGTCCAGATACTCCATCGACCGTTAAGTCACTCCAGTCGACCGTCCAAGTGCTCGAAACCGAGGTCCTGTAGCTCCGCGCATCGCACGGGGAATCAAATAGAGCCGTAAGTGACCTCACTGAGCGCGTCGCGGCTGTCGAGCTCAAGCCAGCAACGAGCGGACCTGCGCGCTTTAGGGGTAGAGAAAGCTCGGATACCTGCGAGATCCTCCTCTCCGGTATTCCGAATGATATCACGGATCCGCATCCCATCATCGCGCGTGTTTTCGCTGCGCTCCAGCTACCGCTCCTCGTAGGCTCAATTGCCGAGACGCGTGAATGGCTCCCGGCTGGCGCCCGCGCGCCTTTATCTACTGCGGCCTCCTCCGGCTCTGCGCCGAGGCACAGCACCCGCGCGCTCGTATTCAAGCTTGCCTCACCTCAGAATCATGACCTGGTCCTGTCGCGCTCCTCAAGGCTAAAGAACCTCAGCTGCGACTCGATTCTGGGCTCCGGCGGCCCGGCGCAGCTCTTTATGCGCGCAGTTTGGCCGAAGGAGGTCCACCAGCTTCTTAGCCGCGCCCTGCAGGAGTATAAGCGCCTCAATTACTCATCCCGATCTACTCTGCCGCCGATTTGGCGTCTCTCGCGCCGGCCCCCCGCACGGCCTGAAGGTCGCAGGGTCTGCCAAGAAACTCCACACAACTTTCAGTCGTACACATAAATGTGAATCGACTGAAATCTCATTTTACTTTAGTCGAGTCTCACATCACTTCTCATCCCGTTGACGTCCTGGCTGTGTCTGAGACTTTTCTCACACAGCAGGACGCCGACTCGATCATCCAACTGTCAGGATATCATTTTTTCCGCCACGACAGGACCGGCAAAGGGGGGGGGTGTGGGCGCCTATATTTGAGATATTTTTAAGGTTAAAATCCTGGCTCACTCATCGAATATTTTCAACAACACACCGGAGTACCTCGTATTAGAGCTCTCTCTAGAGCACACCGCTCTTCTTTTCGCGGTTATGTATAGGTACCCGCACGCCGCCTATCTAGATGAATTTTTTGATGTCCTGGCAAATTTCGCACCGGCCTATAGGGACGTGATCATCACGAGAGATTTTAACATCAACATGGCTGTCGCGGATTCAGCCTCTTCTCACCTTCACGAAAGCATAGACGCTCTCTCGCTCTTCTTGGTGCCGTCGGAGCCCACGCATCACACCGTATATCGCGACCACCCCTCGCACACCTGGCTCGACCTCTTCATTACAAATAATCATTCTTCTCTTCTTACACTAAATCTGTCTCTCCTTTCATTGCCGGCCACGACTTTATCTCTCTTTCATATAAACTCTCAATACCGCCAAAAGCCTGTAAAATTATCCTCACGCGCCTACACACACACCTCGACTCCCGTTTCTTAGCTGACCCGATCCAGTACGCATCTACTGATCTATCGCATCACGCGCCCTCTCATGAGTTTTCAGTTTCTCTCGTGAACTCGCTCACCTCTACTCTCACAGAATGCATCACGGCTTCTTTTGACGAGGTTGCCCCTCTTCGTCCTGTCTCTCTCTCAAGCTCACGCAAGCCGTGGGTAACTCACGACATCCGGCTCCTTATGCGCGAACGCGACAGGCTCTATCGCGTGGCCAGACGGTCGGGCTCACTCTCCGACCTCGATGGATTTAAGGCGCTGCTCAGGCAGATCTGTAATAGGCTCGATTCTGACAAGAACCTATTCTACTCGCAGCGCCTTTCTCGTGCACCCGACGCCAAAACTAAATGGCGTGAGCTTCGACGGATGGGTGTCTCGAGCACCCCTAGAGCGTCGCCCTTTGTTTACTTCTCAGGCTCGGACCTAAACAGGCACTACGCCAGCGTTGCCTCAGACGCAACGCCTCTTACGACAGCTATTCTCCAGAGGCTTTCGCTGGCGTCGCCTGCTGCCCCCGCTGACCAGCTGTTCAGATTCACGCCAATTTCACAACGTGAAGTCTCTCTGGCCATCGGTAGGTCCGCCTCCAAGGCCTCGGGCCCGGACGGCGTCTCAGCGGAAATGCTCAAAATGGTGGCTCCCACCCTTGTATCTCCCATCACAGCCCTTTTCAATTATTCGCTGAGCAACGTCGTCTTTCCCGACCTTTGGCGGCGAGCCTTTCTCTCTCCCCTGGCGAAAAAGGCCACCACGTCATCGATGTCCTACACAAGACCTATTGCACTACTTAGTGAGATTTCTAAGGCGCTCGAGCGTGTGGCGCATGACCAGCTTTCCCGCCACCTCGAGTCGTCTGGTCTTCTAGACTCACGTCAGGCTGGTTTTCGCCGGGGGCACAGCACACTGCGCTTGTTCTTTCGACTTTTCAAAGGCGTTCAACTCAGTCCCCCACGGCCTTTTGCTTCAAAAGCTGAAACTCCTCACGTATGCAGACGCTTCTCTTGCCTGGTTTTACGCCTATCTTCACGACCGGCTACAGGCAGTGGTGAACGAGGGTGGCTCGACCTCAGAATCGTTTTCATAAACGATTCACCCTCCGTTCTGAGCGTCGGATGGTACATGATCTTCGCCGACGACATCCAGATCTACCACTCCTTCTATCCCGCCGACCTTCAAAAGGGGATCGCGACAATCACTCGTGAAGCAGAGGCAGTGGCCGCCTGGGCCGCTGACAATGGTCTATCTGTCAACCTCTGGAAGACGCAGGTGATGCTCCTTGGCAGCGAGGCTTTTATTTCTCGCCTCGTCCTCGACAGCATTCCCAAAGTCTCTCTTCTCGGGGTCTCTCTCCCATACGCCTCCCGTGTAAAGAATCTTGGTGTTATAATTACCCCCACTCTCAACTGGACCAAGTTCTACGTCGTGCCTACTGTTCTCTTCGTACCCTGAAATTCTATAAACACACCCTTTCTATTCCTATGAAGAAGAACTTAGTTGAGAGTTTAATCTTTCCGCATTTGATATCATGGATAGAAGTGCAATATTTTATATAGACTAATGAAACATGAAGACTGTCTTGTATATAATGTAAAACCTTATTTACACATATGTATATTGTTATCATTCGAATTTTGTATTTATTTGCAAATAAACTAATATCTATCTATCTCTCTCTCTCTCTCTCTCTCTCTCTCTCTCTATCTAGCAACAGTCCTACTCCCGCTACTGACCTATGAAGTAGCGCGAGCTAACTCGAATCCATACTAGTGCTCGCAGGGGTCATCCCTATCGACCTGCTAGCCCGGGAGCGATAGTTCGATTGCCAGCAGAAACCCACTTTGAGTAAAGTTGCCGCCCATGTGGACGCGAGTGAGGTGAACCTCACACAATTTCTGACGGGCCTGTTTTGCTCCTACCTTCACAAGATGGGAAAGGTAACGGAACCTAACTGTGGCTATTGTAACTTTCCCTCGGACAACGCACAATAAACTTTCTTCGATTGCAGTTGGTGAAGCATCGAACGGGGGATACTCGAAGAGAACCTTGGATGCGTCACGCTAGACAACGTCATTGGCGTGATGCTCCACGGTCATGAAATATGGACGAAGGTAACCGTTTTCGTAGAGACGGTCCTGCGCCAAAAGAAGGCTGAAATGGACGGCGCGCAATACCGCAGCCGTCCTTAAAAGAGGAACAGTAAAATGGAGCTGTCCCTAACTAAGCAGTACGCAATGAGCGTGAGAAGACGTGGCACCCCTCCGAAGCAATGCCTCACGACGGTTCCGGAGTGATATTCTACTACTACGTGTTGAAGGCGGAGGGGTTTTAGTGGGTAGGTCTGGCGACCGACAAGTGAGTCCCACACAGGGGGAGACACGTGTCCCCTAGCATCCAAAGGGTAGATATATTACAATGTGGTCGTATTTTAACTATTGTTATCAGGAGTAAAAATACTAAACATTCTTTTTTAATGTATTTGTTGATGAATTGTAGCGGGAAGTCATTAGCAATGAGATATTCAGTTATGAAGTTAGAATATTTTCAGCATGAAATTTCTTATGAGAAAGAGACATGCATTTGTCAACTAAATTATATATGGTGGCGACTTTTTGTGTCATGGGATGGTGCGAATGAAAATTCATATATCTACCCGATGCTGTAGCCTTTCTATACCAATTGGTAATGATGGAGTTTTTCTCTGTTTTTAAGCACTCAATGTCCATAAACTTAGTCACTCATTTTTTCTATTTCACAAGTAACCTGCAAAGATGGATAATGTGAATTGAAGAATTCAAGAATTGAATCAATCTTTCCTTTAATAATGATGAGAAAACAATTATCCACATATCTTTTATAAAGGAAAAAAACCCACATATTTTACTCAAATCGCGGAATTTGCTAAAATCCATGTCTGGATGTACCTATATTAATGTTAGAAAAGCTACATGGTTTTTAATTGAAGTCCCGGATTAACGAAAACTATGTTATTTTTTAAATTATTTTTGAAAAAGCACGTACTTTTGGAAGCACTTAGTTTAGTAAATATGACGTATGGCTGTACCTTACTTAATGTTATAACTAGCGCGCCATGCTGACGTGCGGGAATACTATCGGGCCTTGCATCGCTTCGTGCTCGACGAGGTGCATGTCTGTTTATACTTGCGCTTCGCAATCGCATTTGGTTGCTGTATCTAGAACTGGTTCCACTGTTATCTTGAAATGCATCATTCCTAGCAAAAAATGTTTGATAGTGAAAAGTTTTGTTTTATTGTGCTCTGCAACTTTCAAGCTTAACATTTTATGAGAAATTAATATTTTTTATGTTAATTCCCAAAAAAGTCGACTTTTTTAATCTTATTTAAGCGTTTTAATCGTTTTTCCACTGTTATTTTGAAACGAATCGCTCCTACCATAAAATGTTTATTCGAAAAAAGTTTTTTTTTTGTGACTTTTTCACTCACCACTTTTATAAGAAGTTAATATTTTTTAAGATAATGCCCAAAAAGCGGTTAATAGACCATTTATATCGTTTTTGACTGTTTGTCCGCTGTGGAAATAATCACGATTAATGTACAGCTTCGAGGTTGTTAGATCCAAATCTGGAGTCTGGTTGGATACAAAATAGATTAAGTTGAATAACTTGCATCGAAACATCAATGAGTGATCTAAAATTTCGCTCCTTTTGGGATTATAGCGCCTGAGATTTCAAATCCTGTAATATTCAGGGTTGTAAAATAATCGAATTAAGGATCTTACGTTATACTACGATTCACAATTATGTTTTTTAAATGGCATACAGTGATCCAAAAAAACAAACAATTTTTTGTCCCTCTTAGAGACCTCATGAATTCGATTCAAAAACGGTCTAAATCATAGCTTACGGTAATACTTTAAAGTAGGCAAAATTTCAAGTTGAGCCGTCTTTGTCATAGTCTCTGTTCACGGCAAGACGAATACAACATTCTTGACAATCTCGATCTGTTAGCGCATCGCCTCGTCACAGGTAACCGAGGAATGCGCGCTCTTGAATATGTTTACAGAGTTTATAGGTGGTATCATTCACACAGGCACTGTTGTGGTAGGTTTACAAGGAAAACATTACTTTTCTCTCTTTACTTCATATTTACTTTAATACACTAATAGTGCTCGTACAAATCATTTGTGTGTTCATGTAAAATATCTGTGTAGATAACCTTACTCGCGAGAACGCGAACACGCGGAGCGAGAGCACATCGGGCTCGAGACTCTCGTAACCACTCAGCTCGCATTTACGAACGGAATCCTAATTTTTAGTAACTACGCGCGCGTCGATGTTAGACGAATGCGCATATCAACACTAATGAGATGGCGTGCGAAGCGCGCAACGCGCGGAAAGTATAAATTTAAACATTAAATTCATAAATGACTTAACATACCGCCCGCCTCATCACCAGGAAATGATGCCATAACGATATATCACACAAAACAACAGTCTTTTCTATGCTTTACAATTAATCAACAAGAAAAAATAAAATGGAAAACGGTAAAAAAATGGGATTAATAAAACATAACGAACGATAATAAACCTATAACTCGAGTGAACTGCTTACGACTCGAGGTATGTAAATCTGCGCCGCCCGTAGTGGAAGCAACAGGATCACCGTCCGTCGTGAAGTTATGCGGATCACCTCTCGCCGTGGATGGAGGCAGCTGACTTTCATAGGACTGCGTAGCTTCGTCGTCTATAGGCAGTAGGGTTACCCTGTTCAGAGGTCGGCGTAATGAACTTGCTCCTCGTTTGAGCGTTAGTACTCGTGTGAGTCCGTCACGACCCGGATGGAGTTGCTCAACTCGAGCAAGAGGCCAATGTAGAGCGGGCTGCAGGTCGTCGGTAAGCAAGACAAGATCGCCTACTCGTGGTATCCCTCGCTCATCTAGCCATTTATTGCGCTGTTGCATTTGCTGTAATACCTCTTTGCGCCAGCGGCTCAAAAATGATCGAGCATTAGCAGGATAGTGCGCCAGCGAAGTAGTCGAGCGGCGTTAAAATCTGCTGGCGGACTGCTGCCCCAGTAAGAAAATGGCCGGAAATGAGAGCGGGTACATCTTCAGCGTGTTGGTTGATAGGACAAAGCGGCCTGGAGTTGAGACAAGCCTCGATACGTGTCGCCAGAGTGGAGAACTCTTCGAACGACAGTGTCACATTTCCCAATACGCGGCGTAAATGATGTTTGAAGGACCGCACGGCGCCTTCCCAAAGTCCTCCGAAGTGTGGCGTTCTCGGGGGAATGAAGCTCCAACGCGTACTATCGTTGGCAACAGCAGATACGACCTCGACAGTGAAAGCAGAGGAGGACTCAAAAAGATGACGGAGCTCGGCAGCGGCTCCAGTAAAGTTGGTCCATTGTCGCTGTGAATAATGCTAGGTAGCCCTCTGCGTGAAACGAAGCGCTCATACGCTATCAGGAAAGTGCGTGTAGTATAGTCTGATACCCCTTCTATGTGAGTGGCACGTGTAACCATACAAATAAATATACATTCGTATCCTTTCGTGGTTTTGATCCCGCGACCAGCTGAAATGCCACCAGCTGAAATGCGAAACCGAGAAGGGACCGGCAGAATCCAATTCAGTGGCAGAGAAAGGTCGACTCGGTGTCACTAGCTCTGGAGGCAGCGGGGCCATCTGCTGATTGACTGGCTGAGCATGAAACCTAGTACTTCTTATGAAGCAGCGAAACAGAGAATGGATGCGACGGCGTGCCCCAATGATCCAAAATGCGCGGCGTAAATGGCTCTCCGTAAGTTAAGGGCCACCGTGCAACGTAGCTTGATGGGCGTCACGAATCAGTAGCTCCGATAAGTGTGATTTGACGGATAGAATTGCCGGATGCTTTTCTTAATAAGGTAAAAACGCATTCTGTAATCGTCCGCCCACGCGTAATATGCCGTTTTCATCCAAGAACGGAAGAAGACTTCGTAGTGAACTACGCTTCGGCAGAGCTTTATTACCTTGTATCAAATCTATTTCCTCCCTATAAGCCTTGACTTGTACTTGTCGGATTAAAGTATCTTTCGCTAGATCAATTTCAACGGCGCTAAGAGACCCTCTTGGACGGTGCAGAGCTTTCACAGTCCAGCGACGAGTATGTGCTACCACTCGAAAGAGTTTCTTTAGGTTAGAAAATCTTTCTAGAATAACTTGATTCGCGTTATCGAGCGAGTGCAGAGAAATCTCAATGTGGTCTGGAATTCATTCGGCCGAGTTTTACTAATGTTGCGGTCCTATAACCACTGCGGTCCATGCCACAATAAGTCGCAGTCCAACAGCTGATGCGGAGCAACACTTCTGGTAGACAAATCGGCTGGATTCTCTTTTGTACTGACATGATTCCAATGCGCATTAGGTAGTAGAGTGAGTATCTGGCTTACTCAATTTGCAACAAAGGTAAGCCAACGATTTGGTGCGCCACTGAGCCGGTCCAACATCACGGTAGAGTCTGTGCAACAAAAAACGCCGATGCTATTATTTTGTAGATCATGGAGTGTGTGGACAATCAGCTGACTAAGCAACAGCGCGCCACACAACTCGAGTTTCGGCAAACCGATTGATTTAATTGGAGCCACCTTGCTTTTGGCAATGACTAGATTGGACGGAAACTCGCTGTGTTCATCACTGGCAGTAAGATAGACGCAGGCTGCATATGCTTTCTCAGAAGCATCTGAAAATCCATGTAATTGTAGAGCACTTGCCCGCATGGTATCGAGCCAGCGTGGAATTCGTAAGTCCTCTAGAATTCTCAATTCTTAACGGAAATTTTGCCATTTCGTTAGTCGTGAGGGCTCGATCGGAATATCCCAATCCTTGCCAGAAATCCATAAATCCTGCAGAAGGATTTTAGCGGTAATGAGAACCGGAGTAAACCACCCCAGCGGATCGTGCAGACGTGCGACTTCGGAGAGGATTACTCGCTTCGTCACAGTAGAGAGGTGTGAGACAGGTTGAACGTTGAAGTGAAATTCATCTGATCCGGGTGACCAGCGCAAACTCAGCGATACTGTGTTCTGAACTTCAAAAAGCTTTTCTTGAGGTTCTTGGGTAAATTCTGGTCGAAGTGCTGGATGATTGGTCGACTATTTATCCAATGACATAGCTGCAGCGGTCAAGATGTCCAGGAATTGGACGCGTGCTTTTAAGGCATCTTCCAAGGAGTCAGCACCGTAATAAGCGGCGTCAACATAGATATGGTGCTGCAGGATAAGAGCACCGACGGGATAACGAGGACCTTCATCCTTGGCTAGCTGAAGTAACATTCGAATGGCGAAGTACGGTGCACACGAAGTTCCGTATGTGAAGGTTGTCAAACAGAACGTACTCAAGGATTTTTCAGCATTTTCTCGCCAGAATATGCGTTGCCAATTCCAGTTCTTCTGGTTTATCGAGATCTGCCGGAACATCTTTACAATATCTGCAGTGAACACGAATCGAAAAAATCTCCAGCAGGAGAGTACAGTAGAGATGTCCGCCTGCAGCTTGGGGCCGACATGCAAAGATTCGTTTAAGCTTACCGAGCCATCAAAAACGACGCGAAGCTTGCTGCCGCTTTTGCTAACCACTCCATGATGCGGTAGATAGCAAGAATGTTCCGGGACCTCTGCTTGGTCATCAGGCACCTTGCTCATATGATTTGGAGACTCATATTCTCGCATGAAAGAGGGATATGCGTGATGCAACTGCGACTGCCGTACGAGTCGTCGTTCAAGCTGTAGCATGCGCGATGTTACCAGTCCTTTTGAACCGATGATTTGCGCCTCGCTGCAGAACGGTAAACGAGCTACTTATCGACCGGCGGGATCTCTGTAGTGTGTAGATAGAAAATATTCCTCGCATTCTTCCTCCTTGGCAGTGAGCTTCGAGTGAGAGTCAATTTCTTCAATCTCCCAAAATCTTCGTAAAAGGTTCGAGAGCGGTTCAGTCTCCATCAGACTGCAGTGAGACTGTATCGTATCTGGGAAGCTATTGTTGCTAGATCCATGGGTAGGTCCAGTAACAATCTAGCCTAGCTTGGTTTGTTGGGCGATTGGCATACCTGGAGCACCGACTCGCAGACCCTCCATGATGATGAGTACGTACACATCAGCACCTAAGATGCATTGCACCGCTCCAGGTTTGTGGAAAGACGGGTCAGCGAATGACAGGTCCTTGAGATGCGTTCAGGCTTCGATGTGAACTTGTTGTCGTGGCAGGAGCGAAGTCAATCGCGGCAACACAGCAGCTGAAAAACTCAGTGTAAAGTTATAGCTTAAGTTCGATCTGAGAGCAAAGTTACAGTATGTTGATAAACAGCTGGTACAGTAGCACCACTTCCTGTGATGCTGACTTGGTGTGGTTTCTTCACAAAATGAAGAGGCTGTACCACACTTTCTGTGATAAAAGAGCCTTCGGAGGTTGGGTCAATCAGACCCCTAACCTGAATCGTCTGTCCGAGCTTGGACTGTAACAGTATTACAGCTGTGCCCAGTAATGTGCTGCGGCCAAATAAAGTTTTTTCCCCAATCCTCACGAGTGGATGAGTCTAACTTAAAAACAATAAGTTGTACAAACCAATCGTCCCAGTGTTCAATGGGACGTCCCAATGTCCGCAGAGCTCGCTTATATCGGCTTGTTACGTCGAGGAGTCGGGTAATTTTCGAAACTGATTTGTGAGTCATGGGTGCCATGCTCAACATTTTGTTCATTTGAACCGACAGGCGTAGACGCTTATTATTATACCTGCGACAAAGTGCTTGCCAGGCAATGTCAAAATAACCTCAGTATTAGCTAGGCGCCTAGCAGCGTCACCCTCAAGGCAGGACAGGAGGTACTGTACCTTCAGCACCGGCGTGAGAGTAGGCTCATCCTTGACCATCGAGGAAAAAACTTCTTTAAACGAGTCCTACTCCTTCTGCTATCTTTTCTGCTATCTTTTCTAAAGATTGTTCTGATTTTGTGACCGAATTATTTTCATTTCTGCGCTTATTAGATGTGCTTATTGTGAATTGTGAAAGTCTCACCTCACGTTTTTTTGGCTTTCATTACACCTCAGTAAACTGTTATTACGCCTTGCATGAGACGAATTTCGAGATAAATTTGTGTTAGGCATTTCAAAAATAAGATATTTTACAAAAAATCAGTAAAATATATTCACCGATAAATATTGGAAAGATTGAGTAAAAATAATTTTTTCTTGAAATCGGTTTATTCGACAGCGGGTTTCACGCTCCTATTTATCTCCTCAGCTATCAATGTTTAGGTAAGTGCACGCTATAACTGCGCATCGGTGCTTGCTGAGAGATGTGCGACTGATCTCCCACGCGGTGCAAGTACTCCAACCGCTGCACACCTTCTTTACCCCATATTGTCACACTATGAATATGCGCGATGTAGTCCCTGATTCATCTTTTTCATAATTTATGATCTATTGTAATATAAAACCTAACCTATGTTACTCCACGATGCGAAAAAGGTATCATATCAAAATTTCGTTGCAATCTGTTAAGTATTTTTTGAGATTTTTGTGATTATACAAACAAACGCTGTCTCTTATAAGACTAGCAAAAATTCCTCGATCGCTGATGCTCGCTCGGTTATATGGCCTGTAAATAAATTTGATGGAAAATTTAAATATTATTTATACGAAGTTTATTGAATAGCTATTACAATGTTATTAAGTTATTAAATTCGTCTTTGTATATTCAATTTAGATGCTTGTAGTATACAATAGAAAATATTCGTCATGTTGTGCTGAATATCACTGTTTTTGGGCACGACCGCTACACGGAAATGCCTTATATTTTCACCATTGCAAAAAATAAACACCACAAAAAATAACATATTTTGGCCCAAAACGAATTTCTGCAACAAGAAAATTCAATTCCAAGGTTTCCCTGTAATATGTACATATGGATGCATGTATATATGTAAATGAGTTCCACGATTTTCTCAACGAGATTTTGACCGATCTTGCTGAAATTTGCTAACAGAATTGTCAGTGTAAACAAAAATACCAAAAAATCGTTTTTTAGCTGTAGCATAAAAAATATTGAGTTTACGCAAAAGTACAAAAAGAAGATGTTGAAAAATACACAAAAATACATTTCTTTTTGTACAGTAAACTTTTCTCTAAAACCAAATCCTTTCAAAATAAACATAATAAATCACTTAAATTGGCTCAAAATGACCCTTTTTGGCCTTTAACAATAAAAATATTAATTTCTAATAAAAGTGTTACATCTAGAAGTTGTAGAGCAAAAAAAAAACTTTTCACTTTGATAAACACCTTGATAAATGATATATTTAGAGATAATTATAATTTATATTTGCGTATGAGATGAATTCGTTAGCATTTATAAATCTCTGAGATCGAAACACTACTGAAATAACTATACTTTTAAGCTTTAAAAATAAAATTAGCTAATTCTATTTTAGAATAAGTTGTCCAAATGCATAGTAAGAGAATCACTGCTTATATTTTTCATTATATTTACAAATATAAATGATTTCATAGTAATTGCTATCGTTTATAATACAGTGCTTAGACTGCAGATTCATATAGTTTACGAATTATTATTATTTAACGCGCATTTTATTAAATAAATAGCTGTTTTTCCTATTTATGAAATACTTTTACAAAGCTAATTCTCTACTAATTTTGGCTTTTACATGTCGCTTTTGATATCGTTACAAAGTAAATGTTACATTTAACAAATGCAATCATTTTTGTAGAAATAATTAAGTGAAATATAATAGTTCATTGTGTTTAAAAATATAACCTATAGACAGTATAGTCAATGTTGTAAAATATATGCTTCTAACCTCTTTGTACATGGGTACATAGATGCTATTAAAATGACTTAAAATGCTTTTTATTTTGTATTTATGTCATTTTTATACATGCTACGATCATTGGTACTTACAGTACATATATCAATAGCAAATTAGATAAACTTAATATCAAATTGAGCTTGAAATACGTGTTTCATAATAGGGAAGTATGAAATGAATCAGGGGGGCATAGTGGAAATCAAAACAGTAGTAGCAGTTCCAAATTTATAAAGCAACCAGGTCAACCAATTCAGTAACACCTCTGCTTGAAATTAAAAACAGGTACTTGAGAACAGCAACTAAGAGAAATAAAAGCAACCAATAGTGCATTATAATACTAACCGCATAAGATGTGCTTTTTTGGATCTTGCTTTGGTAAATTTAATGAGAAAATTTATAAATTAAACATAAAATAATGCATTCGGAATTTGAGTCCTAATAACAGATGTAATATATGGTATAGTAAAACTTATTTTTCTCATCTCAGTAACGCCAAGTCTCTTAACGGGAAGCCAGAGGAGCATAGTTACCGAACAATAGCTACACAGCAATAAAAAGTAAATAATAATTATTATTTTAATGACAGTTGTTTCAGTTTCATTGTTGAAATTTTTATAAAAGTTATAAAATGAGCTGTGAAGTAACTAATTGTAAGTAAAGCATCATACACTATGCAAGGTGCAGGCCAAACTTACTATAATCAATCCCAGTCTAATGGCTAGTACAAGGGCACTGAACCTTGTGTCCAATAAGACATCCTTTATGTTTAATTTAACAACTGAATGGCAGTATTTAACCGGTATGTAAAGCTAGCACATTATCGATTCATAACCCGATTGAAAATGTCCACATGGAATCCATATGGATTTCACATGGATTTCATCTGGATTTCTCTCGTATTTCCATCCGGAATCCATACTGAATTCATATGGAATCCATACAGAATCCATATAGTAATGCGACCAAAATTACATCATGGATTCCACGGAATCTATATGGATTTATCCTCGAATTCACGTGGATTTACAAGTGGAATACCAGATTCTAGATTTTTGGAATCAACTAAGAAACTTCAAATTTTAAGTAGGTTTGGTGACCTTATTTGGTGTTACCGTGCGGATGGTAACACTCTAACTGGGGAATTAAGCTTTAATATTCCAATTTTCAGTATTACAATTAATTTCCCAGTTTGAGTATTATAATCCGTATGTTAACACCATGATCACCAAACCTATTTAAAATTTGAAGTTTCTTAATTGATTCCAAAAATCTAGAACCTGGAATTCCACCTGGAAATGCAAGTGGATTTAAGGTGAAATCAATATAGATTCCATACGGAATCGAAATGGATTTCGTATGGATTCTATGTGGAATCCATGATGTAATTTTAAATGGATTACCATATGGATTCCATACGAATTCCGTATAGATTTTGTATGGATTCCGGATGGAAATCTGAGAGAAATCCTTATGAAATCAATGTGAAATCCATATGGATATTTTCAGCTGGGTGTAAACTTGCCACAGTCAATGTAAGAGTTGTCAAAATAAGTGCAAGCATCGATGTCTTTCATAATGAGTTAATAAAAGTGCTCCCAATAATACAATAGTAATAATGAATTATCGTTATTCCAACTATACGGCTAAAAGAATATTAATTCTATCTTTTATAGTTATAGAACAATTTTACTTAGCTTTTGTTAAATAATTTATTTCTAACTTTCTTGCAGGTAAATGATTATGTTAAAGAATTTTAAATAACTATTTTACAGTTTAACAATAACTAGCGTTAATAATACAAACGTAAGCTTGTAAGTCCCAACATTATATAAAAACATCTCAATGAAAAATAAAAAATAAGAGCATACCTTCATAAATGCAGAAGTTACAGCTACTAAATCTATAGAATTACCAGCAATTGAGAGGATACAAGATCCTACTGAAAAAAATCACGTGATGAATAACATGATGAATTACGTGACAAATTATGCGATAAGTCACGTACTCTCTTACATGTTTAGATACGTGATTTATCACATGATTTATCACCTGATTCATCACGTGATTCATCATGTACCTAAATACACATGTTTTGTAATGTGATCCGGTATATGCTTTAATACGTGATTTAGCATATGTTTCGGCACGTGTCTAAACACATGTTTCATCACGTGATTATCACATTATTTAGCATATGTTTGAATAGCATATAAAAATATTTTTAATTATTGAAATTGTATTACTTATTCATTTTGGATACGAATATGTACATATTGTGACGCCGTTTCTGGCGTCAACAGCTACATATATATATATATTTATCGGCATATAGTGGCATGAGTAAATGGAAAAAGCCGAGTACGGGATGGGCTGCCGAACCGTATTGCCGAGGTACGGGATTTTATCTAAATACAGGGATTGAATGGTATATATTTGTATTTTTCATGCACACGCGAATATGTGCGGAGCCGAGGGCTCTCCAGCAAGGCGCCTGCAGTCGAGCCGTCGTTGGAGCTACAGCGAACGAGTAGGATGCAGAGCGGCCAACTCGTGTGTAAGAGAGAGAGCGAGAGCGAAAGGAGCGAGAAAATTGTAAAGGCGCGCGGACGCTAACAGCGACTTTAGTGAGCCCACGCAGGGACATCTCCCGGCGGAGTATGGTACTGCGAAATCGGATCGAGCGGGAATTCGCGAGCGAACGTGTCACTGTTGCACGGGCTGTCGTTGAGTCAACGCGTTTCGCTGTGTGATCGAGTTTTCTTTTCCTTTGTTGCGGGGTTTTTGGTCGTGGTAGAGTCAGGGAGTTTTATTAGTTCGAGTGTGTGAGGGAATCATTCCGAGGGAGAATTCGCGACGTTAGCGGGCGCGAGGCACCGATTACGTGCGGAGAATCGGTGGTTGGCGAGAGAGAGTGCGTATTGCGGGCGATCCTGAGCCGAGTATCTGGTTGTGGGGAAAACGTGCGAAGAGGCGAGCTTGAGAGAAGAATGCGGACGAGAGAGAGAGAGAGAGAGAGAGAGAGAGAGGCGGACGAGAGGAAGAAGCCACACCAAGAAGCACCGGGTCAACCAGGCCAGGGATTCGAGCTGCAGTTCGCCGTTAGCTACGGTGTGGTCGCCGAGGGAGAAACGAGGTTGGTGGAAGTTCGTGGTGCGGTAAGCGGCGTGCTCGGTCGCGAGCTAACGCGAAGTCGACAGGCGCGGGATCACGGGTAAGAGAGAGAGAGAG
>UELV01162587.1:0-22450 GCA_900490015.1 Megastigmus stigmatizans
TAAAATATTTTTAAAATTTCTAAAATTTTTATGTAATAGTCGAAAATTTCTAATTTTTTCACTTTTTTTTTCGTGAAAAACACGCCATATTTTTTTTCAAGAGGGTTTTAGCAAAAAATCGGTATCACCATTCGAAAGAACAGCTCGTACAATACGTGGGATATGATCTTTTTTAAATTTTTTCAAACCTTTTTTTTAGTTGAAAATTCGAGGTCTTGGTCGTTAATGGGTTAATGGGAATTTTACGAAACTAGATGATTAATTATAAGCCTTCAAGGACACTGATTGACCGTTATATTTGAAATCACTAAGTTATACAAAATTTCGTTGTAAAAATGACCTAAAATAATAATTTATAAATGCAAAATACTTATTTATTAATTCTACGAGGTATTGAACAATATTTTTGATTAATTAAGACCTTCCGCACAAGAACATGTTTTAAAATAAATAACAACTACGGGGAAATCTCAATGTTATTATCACATAGCGACATCTTGTATAAATGTACAATATATATAAGCACAAGTGCTAGTCACAAATTTTAAAACCGATTTTTCACTTGGGGTGGATTCGAAACCTTCATCAAAGTAACCATTTCTTAAAATCAATGAAAAAGGTCATTTCAGTGCATCCCCCTAAATAACATTCATCATTCGCAGCACGTAAAAGTTTTAACGGATGGGATGTCATTATCCAAGATGTCATGCGCAATGTCCCCTCGTGAAATGACTTTTGCTAATTCGTCGAATCCAGCACTCGCTGAGCAAAACTAAATTGTTAGAATTGTGCACCACAAGAAATATCATGAAACTTACGATTTCATCGGGTGAAAGGATGCCGAATTGGACCCTCTTCACCGTCCTTAGCGTCGCCTTTGAATCAGAAGTCGCCATTTTGATTTGAGAGACGCGCACGAGAACCTGCTTCTCTAACGTTCTGCGCTCTAGCTCGCACTGCACGCTTCCACTGCTCGCAGTACTCGCATGAAGTCTCGTATTAGACTGACTACTTCTGCCTCAGTCCTGCTGACTTATATACTATATGTCAGCAAATGTCCATACCGAATACCGGGCTTCCGTAGCGCTGGTCGCGGCGCGTTGGTCGAACTGCGCGCCAATATACTGCCTGCATGATGCATCAGTGCCATGGCAGGGGCCTTTCTACACAATACATTTCCTTGTCTGTAATGTCTGTTCCGTAATTTCTAGCATCAACGTCACAGATGAAGTTATAGAATAAAGAGTTTTACTTACTAATTAAATCAATAACCGACTCTAGCAAATAACCTCGCCGCACCATAGTCCATAGGATGCTTTTTACATGCCATGGAACGGCTCTGGCGAAATTCATTTGAACCCATGAGAACGAGAGTCGAGAGGCATCCGGCTTCCGCCCGCAGCGATTTTGTACTCGCGGAAAAAATATCCACGAACTTCTCTCTCGTTCTCGTGAGCTGAAAGTATGCAGATGTATACTTTATACTTTTTTTTAGCTTATAGAGCCAGAGATGAATCGGATAGAGCGAACTTTTTGTGTTTGCATATGAGAGTAACGAATTAGGCGGGAAGTTTAGAAGTTAAAGAATTTTCAACAAAAACTTCCCAAAAATTTTTTAAGACGAATGTTCAGACAACTTAAAATCGATGTTATTTTTTCTGTAATTTCTCGTATACAATCTACCTAGGTAGTATCAACTTTATATTCGTTGGTAGTATAGTAGGTATCGTCTACAACCTACTCTCCTACATGTACAATCTACTAACTTTTTATGTTAGTGTTGGCAATTAAATTTAGTCAAATTGGGTAAATGTTTGCTATTAGAAATAAATTTCAGTAGTTTTCTCTTTAAATTCATTATACATATACAATATGGGATTAATGTGATGGATTATAGTTTTAAAAAAGAACTAAAAATAGAATATTTTTTTAAAATTGTAATTTTATATTAATATACATAGTTCTAATATCAAAGAAATATATTATAGATAAAATTAATCAAAGAAATAAAAATATTTTCAAATAAATCTGTTGACATTCCATTAACAGTTTTGGCTTAGTATATAAACTTATAATGCTTTATTACACCTTAACAATTAGTTTAGAGTACTAACGATACATAATAGCAAGGCTATTGACACAATATGCAGTACAATAATACAATGCATCTTTAAAATTACTCTTGTACAAATCGACCCCTTTCTTTTCCCATTCCCACTTTCATTTTTTCACTCTCAATTGTCATTCCTCTTCACACAACATTCACACAAAAACTTTATTACATACTACTCAAAGTAAATTTTCTTTTTTTCGCCTGCGACTTGTGTATTGCTTAATTTAATTTACACTAGCTAAGGAGCGTTCGAATTTCTCTGTGCATGTGACACAAAAAATCCACATAACCGGCACTGCCATCAGCACCTCGATCTTCTACCAAGAACTGACGCATAACCATTTCCATCTTATCTCGTTGTCTTGTAAGGGTTAACTGAAAAATTAGTCAATCATTTCATTCAAATTCTGTATAATAATTTTTTTAACCGATTATTTGCAAAAGAAATTTTAAATAAGATTAATACTTGATATTTTAAATTATAAGTGATAAAATTTTTTAGCAATTAGAATAATTTCTTTATATATAACTGATTGCTTAGCAAGTAATTGAATAGCAACACCTAATACTGTATTTTTTAAATTTAAATATATGACAGTGTTTAATAAATCTTAACAAATATAAATTTCAACAAATGTTATTTATAGAAAAATAAAATTTTCTTACCCGCATACAATATCGTCTTTCACTTTGCACATAACTAATTATATCTCTGATTCGTTTATTTAATGGGTTGTCTAAAGGAGGAATAGCAGTTACGTCAGTATCGACTTGAACAACAGATGCCACTCCAAAAACTGATTGTACCCATTGGGAATTCAAGTTGGAACCCAGCCATACAAACATATGGATTCCGTTTTCTGAAAATACAGATTGTATTTAAATTAAAATTAAGAAAAGCAACTTAATTAAAAATTTAACTTTAGTGTTTTTCAATCCTTACCTAATAAATATGCTCCATCATCTACGAATCTATCAATCGAGCAACGTAGCATAGTCGGAAGTTCCGTATCTTGAGGATCAACATCATGTAATGGAAGTAATCGTGGATAAATATGAACAACAGACTCGCTAATTGGCATCGTAGCAACGGCCATCATTACGTAAGATTTTTGATCAACTGTTATTCCATTTCCTGAAATAAAAGTATAATATAATATCCAGTATATTTACTACAGTTTTTATAATCTAATACTTTTAGAAAAAAAGAAAATCAGTATTAGTTCAATTGAAATTTTTTTAGAACTAAATAAATATTTACCTCCAGAAATAGCATCACTTTTCAATAGTCCATTTATGTAAAGTGGCAACAATTTCATGCATTCAGGAAGTATCAATTGCCCAATACTTGATGGTGAAGCACAATGTTTTCTATAAGATGCTAGAATAGTTGCGCACCTTGAATTTAAGTGATCTTTCATAGCTTTTGGTGATGCATCAACAAGCTTAAATACACCTTTAAATAAAGTAAAAAATTAAATGTAAAAATTTATTTTAAAGACAATTTTATACTTGAGTACGCTTTTATATCAATTTAATATCTTACTAACATTGTTTGGAAAGGAAATTGATTATGGCATCTTGATCACATGATTTATAAAGTTCTGTCATCTGTGATGAAGTTTTTAAGCTTAAATTGATGATTCGTAACCTTCGAACACCACTGCAAGATGTGTAAAGTAATGCAGCTTGAATATAAACACCTTCATCCTCCGATAGTTTATCATCGTGTTTGATTTCAACAGCAACAGCCTAATGTAAAATATGTATTTAGAACAATTTCATAAACAAACAACAGCTAAAATATATATACAATTACAGACTTTATCGCAATCTAGGCTAGCTAATTCCACATCAGTTGTATTAGACATGTAAAAGTGTCCATAAAAATCTGTTGGTCTTACTCCTGTAGAAGTACGAACACGCATGACTGCATCAAATGCAACAGGTCTACTTATATTATTTATAATGTCTGTAATTAGTCTCTCTCCATCAACATCAGCCTATTGAAAATAAAAGTACATTATAATTGAAATGAGAATAAAAATATCGATATATCTTTCTAATTTATTAATAAGACAAAAATTAAGTTCACGATAAACTTAAGGAAATGCTTACTTGAAAATAAGTGTATTTGTATACTTCTCCACCTGTGAGCCTACTAACTTGACCAATAGTTGCAATGTCAACATATGAATTGTTAAAGACAAATAGATCGACGCTGCAACCAGACCCTACACAGTCTTGGCCGAGATTATTGTAGAAGTTATTTTGTGGAGCTGAAGTAATATATTAAAAAATTAATAAAATAATTATTTTTAATAAATGACAAAATATTTTTGCTGAAGCTTATTAAGAATTTAGTTTGGCAAAAAATTTACCTAAAACAGTTTTTTCTTTGTCTGTTCCAAGAAGCTTACGATCATCACGATTCTTAAGTTTTCCTGGAGCTTCAGCAGAAGGTAAAGATGAATGAAATACCATAAGCTTGCCTGTGGTCTCAGACGCCTAGAAAAATGTTGGATTGTATAAATTCTTAAAATTTTAAAGAATGTACGTTTTATTTGTGATTACTAACTTTTAAAGCTTCCAACCCAGCTTGAATAGCTGGAGCAAGAATAGTTTCTGTTTCTCTAGTTTCTCCAAACATGGTTGGAATTTGAGACATCAAGCTATCAATTAGAATTTCGCTTTCTTCTGGATCACAAAGAAATCCATCAAGAAGAGGCATAAATACATCTTGCACATCACCCACAACCATCATTTGTGGTTGTGCAAGACTAGATTTAATATTGTAAAAGTTAACGGTATTACTGTATGTAATGAATCCAACTTTCATGTTAGATTTAGTTTGACCTGCATCAATTGGTAGATTTTGAATGATTTTTTTCATTTGAGTACATATTAAATTTACTAATCCTGATTTTATTGTATTGTAAGAAACATCAATAACAAATATAATTGCAGGTGGCTTTGGAAATGTGTTGTTCTAAGAGAAAAGGAAAACTTCATAATATATAATCAAGAAATATTAAAATTGTCAATATTTAATTTGATACATACTCTGCAGTAATCTTTCGTAGCTATGAATTCATAAGTTCCAAGTATTAATTCAGGACGTTCATAACGATCCATTCTTTGACCAGTATGATCTAAATGTTGAAAATATTCTGTTGGGACTGTAAAATCAATCACGAAAGTATTAGAAAAACCGCAGCTAAAAATTATTCTGAATTTAATATATTTTTCTTTTACCTTCTGTTGTAGCTTTACAAAACATGCACTGAAATCTTCTACCTGCATCAATAAATTGCATAAAAGGGCTCATATAAGCTTTGCAGCGATTGCATCGTACTGGACCAATTTCGCCCATATCTACAACAGGGGGCTCATATTCCCCTTCCTCCACTTGAGCCATTGGACTCAATATAAGTGAAAAAGGGACTTGAGTCTAAAAAAAATATATTTTATGAGCATAATTGTTTTAATTTTACTTGAATTTCTTAAGCACTCAAATAAAAGAAAACTAACTTGTTTAACAATATCAGCAGTAGTGGGAACAGTATATATTGATGATCGAATAAATCGTGGTGATGCATTACCTTGATCTTCTACAGTGTATTTTGTAGTGACTAATGGTGGAACTAGTCCTTTTTGATTTGTTATAAACACTCCACTTTTGTTTTTTTGATCATCTAGAATAACTTGAATCTTCAGAAAAAATTATATTAAGTAATGAATTTGTCAATAGCAATAAAAATGTAATATAATTAAGATTGGTCATTGTATTGTATCGATATGTATATATAACTTACAGGACTAGGCATTTGATCAGGATCAAGCCTTTTATTTTGCTGAGCTTGAGCATTTGATTGATATGCTCCAGTTGGACTCGTTAACCCACTTTGATAAGGACTGCTATACATGTTCTACAAAAATTATTCTCTATATTATAATATTTATAATTTTTTAAAGAAATTCTAATATCTATAATTCATTTTCAAAATGCAGATCTGTCATTTAAATTTTTCATAATATAATTATTGGTTTTGTACAAAGAAATTGATTGATTAAGATAATATTTTAAAACTTTCTTACATTTTGTCCAACTTGACCATAATTTTGCTGTTGATATCCTTGATTGTAACCTACATCAGACTGATGATGATTCAGATGGCCATAAGGATTAGCAGCATTTGCTTGACCAGGTAAAGATGGACTTGGTGAATATCGTCGTTGTTCAGGTATTTCATTATTATGGGGATACTGAGCACGAAGATTTTGTTGATCTGCTGATAAAGGTGGTCCAGATATATTTTGCTGTCCAAATGCACCAGATAAATTTTGTTGTCCTGGCAGTGGAGGTCCTGACAAAGTACTGGTTTGTCCAGAAAGGGGAGGTCTTGATAATCCTTGCTGATTCATAGATGGAGGACATTGTAAATTTTGTCCTGATTGTGGTAGCCCAGATAAACTTTGGCGATTCGACATAGGAGCTGATGAAAATGCACCTGGCATTGAAGAACCAGGTATATTTTGTTGATTTGTTAATGGTGGTAATCCTAAGGGTGGTTGGCTCAAGGGTTGTCCTTGCGTTTGACCTGATGGGGGTGGTCCACCATAAGACTGTTGACTACTCATACTTGGTGAACTTGAAGGTATTCCTGGTCGTTTCCCCATAAGAGGTGGTCTGGATAAGTCATTTTGATTTGCCTGTAAAGCATTGTACTGACTTCCTAATTGATTGTGATGTTCAGTTGGTGCTGGAGAATTAGACTGTGATGTATTCCTAAGAACATTGGGTCCTGATAGAGAATTAACTGGTGGCATTTGACCAGAGAGATGTTGCTGTCCAGGAAACTGTGAGCCACCAGTAGGGCCATAGGAAGATGTAAAACTGGATGGTTGCGATGTTGGAGGTCCTTGTTGATGAGGCATTGACTTTTGAGATGGCTGACCAAACTTTTCCACTGGCAAAGTATTCATACTTAATTCTCCTGAAAATAAAACCATTTCAATATAAATTTAATTCAGTAAAATTTAATTATTATTATAATTTATAATCATAATTCTTAAATTACCTTGAGATGGATAATGATTCTGATTACTAATTCCATTTACAGACTGAGAGGAATAGCCTTGAGAAGAAGGAGGTCTTTGAACACTGGACAAAGCCATACTAGACATTTGATCAGCCAAGTTATTTTGATTAGGTTGGGGCAAGGGAGGTCCAAGTTGACCATCACTTGTTTGTCGTTGAACATCATTTACGTAATAAGGAGACCTTGCTGTAGATGGAGCATGACTTACTGGTGGCGTATTAGATGTAGATGGTAAACCTAATGGTGGTTTTGGTGGAGGAAATGAGTGCAAATCATGTGGTCCTTTTGGAGGAAGGTTTGCATTGAGTTCTCCATAAGGTGCGTTTGATGGTGGAGGTCCATAAAGTGGACGTTGCTGCTGCATGTACTGAGGATTCATTTTTTATTCTGCAATAAAACAGTAAATGATTATTTTAATCTCATATTAATTATTATAAACTAGCAAACCCAAATTATATGCTAGTCTTTTCATAAAATTCTTTTAATATCTACTATATTTAAAAAAAAAATTTTTATGACAAATGTACAAATTATTAGATAATATTTTCATACTAAATATTAGAACTATTATTGCCTATACAACTCGCTATCAAACGGTTACTTTTGTTGATGTTACCAATATCTGATTCACAAACATTTCATTTACCATGTATAATATTCTTGGCTATTTATATAGAAAAATAATAGACTCAAACATTTGTTTTCGGTTTTTGGTTGGATTTTCTGAAGTACTTGATATAAGCTATTAAAAGAAATCTAGGGTATCTAAAGATCTAATGTATAACAGTGCAATAATTTTCTCAGATATTCAATAGTTAATAGTGAGAGACAAGAAAATAAGAAGGAAAATCAGGACAACTACTAGAGATAACCTATAATGAAATAGTAGAAGAACGCTGCCTAATAGTTCTAAAAAAAAATTAATTCCGTCGTTGCTTTAGCTAAAACACAAATGATCCCAAATTGCTTTAACAAATGATCCTAAATTCTAATAAAACGATGTATATGTGTAAACGAAAGAATATTTCTTAGAAAATGCATAACATAAGTAAATATAGTTTATGTGAAAGAGACTCCAGTAGCAAACCTAATTTAATGATGTATTTTAAAAATAGCAGGCAGTCATGAATGAATTGATTTTCATACAATCATGATGCACAGTTATTTATTCAATGTATAGAATTCAAGTATTTTTGGTCTAAAACTTTCTTTAACATACGTATTCTGTAAAATAGGGAATAATTTATATATAAATGCAATATATTAAATCACACATATATATTAATAACTGCTACATAAAAATGTCTTTTAAGTCCAAAGAGTAACTTCAACCTCTTTAATTGATGAATGGAAAATAGGCTATTGCCTAAGGCACAATATTTTACTAATAAAGTAAGAGATATTAATTTTGACAACTTAAATATTAGAATATAAAAGTACAATCACCCATTAATACCGAGCCCTTGCTCATTCGTGTTAGTGTGCGTACACAAGCAGACGTGAACTCAGAACTGTGCGCAAACGTGATTTACCCACGTATGCATGTAATTCGTATGGGGGAGACGGGCGCGGTGCGGGGAAAGAGTGAGACAGCCTGAGAAATCGTACGTGTATGTGTGTAAGCATTTAATAAGGAAGGAAAAAATGGGGGAATACGAAGGTAAGCGTTTGCTCTATTTATCGTTACTTTTCTCGTACTTACGCTGCTCATAGATCCCAGCAGAATGCACAGAACAAGTCATGTCGCGCGCGATCGTCGGACAAATAAATAAAAGCCAAAGATTAAAGCTTCTTACGTACGTCAATCGTACGCGCGATAGTGCAAACGAAAGAAAACTGCACCTCACGTCCTCACCGTGGTCCGTGATTCGTGAACCGTCGCACAACTACACATACACAACTAACACAGCCTATACGTTATATACAGTCTACAATCTATACTGACCTGACCAGCTGAGCTAAGAGGTAGGTTAGGTAGGTCCCCAGAACGAAAAACGACAATGGACAAAAGTAGAAAGAAAAAGATTCAAGTTTCATGAAGTTTCATTAGTTTGACAGTGACTCGTCGCTGGTGAAGTCAGCCGTCATGTCAGGGAGACCGACCGATCGGTCTGACCCTGGGTAATGTGACAAATTATGTATTTTTAAAAATTATTTTTTTAATCCATTTGTAAAACCAATTGTTGTTTTAGTTACATAAATAAAAAAAATGATGAATATAATTATTATTATATTTATTCATTCTTTTTTTTACAGTGTAAAATTTTAACTTTTTGCTAATTAATTTATTTAACTGAATTAAAAAAAATAGACAATGCGGGTTTGAAAAATAAATTTTGAATCATCATGATTCATAGAGTTATTATTTAATCTTAAAAAATTATTTTTGTCTGTATAACAAATCGTTAAAAGTGATCTATAAGTAGTAACAGATCATTCCACACCCCTTTTCAGTGCTCTGATTTATTAATTAGTATATATTGAGTATTGAGTCTGACGTGTCACGTACGGATTAACAAATCTACTTCGTTAAGTAGATTAGTCACGTTACGTTTGACTGAAATTGTATTTTTTAAGATTTCGTGATATAAGTATACTATAAATTATCTAGCGAATAAATAACAGGACTGAAGTTCTAAGACAGAGTAACAAAATGAAAATATTAATTATACCTTAAATATTATCGACTGTTGATAATTAACAGAATTTAGAAAGCGCGAAAGTTTGAGATTTTTAATTTTTATGTAATGGATGGAAACTGGAAAAATTTGTTGAAACATTTTTTAAAATCATGTGCAATATAAGTTTATATTTTTTTTATTCAGCAAATCTTTTATTTATAAAATTAAATGGGGTTTCTATCCCTTTCTATAAGAAAACTTAAAAGTTTAAATAAACTTTGTAATAAAATAATAAAATTATTCTGAAATTGAGACAGGATCATCTGAAAATTTTAAATAAAAACAATTTTTTTTATTATCTTTCTACGTAAGTACGGCTATACTAATGTAATAAATGATCAAAAACTAAGCTGCTCCTCACTGCACTAGAATCATGCAAAGCTGGGTTTAATAATTTCATGTAATGAATAAAATATTTATCGATCAATTTAATAAAATGAATTTTCTGTTTTTTAATTATATGAAGTACTGATTTACATGTCGAAAAATACAAAGTACTTATAGTACATATTTCTCATTAGTTTATCAAAATTTTCCAGCATAAAATAAAGTTTGTTCTAAAATTAATTAATAATCACGAACAAATTTTTTTTGCAAATTCATGAAGTTCATTAATTCTAAAAAAACTTTTATATTGATCTCTTTCATTGGTACAGGTATTTTAATACATTTCTTTCGTAATATGTTCGATCAAGTTCTTTAGATTATTTTTCCCAAATTTTTTCAACCCCTAAATATTTCAAAAGTGTACATGACGGGCACTCAAGTCCAATATAAAATCTTATTGCTGCTATTGAAATCACCCAATTTGCTTCTTTTATGTGAAAGTCCAGATGCCAATCAGTAGTATTACAAGAATCCCTTATCGTTGAAAAATACATCCAAAAATCTACGAATCTTTTCATTTGAACATCGAAACTCCTGCTTTATATATGTATAACATTGAAACCCCTGCTACGAGAAAATCCAAACTATGCATCCTCCAAGAAAAAAAGAGAACACTGGCCAGGTGTAAGCAATTTCGAGTCAATAACTCTTTCCGAGCAATCCCATAAATTTCAGAGCCAGAATCAACTCTATCTTCGTTGCCAGAGCCACCCTCCTATACCGATTCACGCACATACAGTTCGCGCATCTTGCCACCGGGCGCCAGTCGAGTCAATCTCCTGCAGTCCTGCACGACCTGCACACACGCACACACATACACACACACAAACACACCGACAAACAACTGAGCCAACCCAACACACATCCCCAAATATCCCTGTGTATTATATATCTCGCACGTGTCTCGTTTCGAGCAGAGATAGAGAGAAAGAGAAAGAGAAAGAGAATGAGAGAGCGAGAGAGAGAGAGAGAGAGAGAGAGAGAGAGAGAGAGAGAGAGAGAGAGCTGAGCCAAGCGAACATCAGCAGCAGCAGCAGCAGCAGCAGCATTGTCGAGACGGGCGGCGGCGAGGAGCGGCGCAGTCAGGGAGGTTACCCGCGCAGATATGCCAACGTCGGTGTGCGCCGCCAGTAGTAGCACGCTGCTGGCTCTGGTCGCGCGCGCGCGACACCCGGACGGGACTCTTTCTTTCTCTCCTCACTATCTCTCCCTCTCTCTAGTGCCGCACTCTCGCTGCTACTGCCGAGTGCCGCTGCTGTTCGCGACCCTCCCGCTGCTAGTCTGCACTCTTTCTATACTCTCGCAGCGTGCCGTACACCTGCTGTAGACTCCGCGATTTCCACCCTGCTCAATTCTCACCCGTTTACTTTTGTCGTTGTAAGGTACGAGAGAGGAAGAAATTTGCTGTGAATCAAATATTCTAAGCCACTTGTTCAGTTCGAATGTGAGTACACATACACACACACACAGACACACACGTTAAACAACCGGCGCGTGCTCCGACTGCTCCGAGTATATATACGTATACTTAGGTGGTGACTCTGTCTCTCTCTCTCTCTTTCTCTCTCTATATAACACTCTAGTTTTCTTTTGTACACTCGTTCGAGCGATCGTTTAAGCGGACGAACAGCTTAGTATTATTATATAGTGTGCGCGGAAGTAAAAGCGCCAGGCCGAGGATGTGCTTATAGACGTGTACACGAAAGTATTTGTCTGCGTGCAGCTGTTGGCCGATATATAAGATTTCGTTGGTCGCGAAATTATCGAGGGGAGACCGAGGAAGACAGAGCCTCTCCAGAGGGACAGAGAGAGAAGAGCTTTTGTATAATCGTTTGCGTGTTATAACGGAAAGTGTGCATATTACGGTATAATTATTTGCAGAGAGAGAGAGAGAGAGAGAGAGTGAGAGGGAGGACGAGTCGCAGTGTTTTGGTGGTTGATTCAAGGATAAAGGAGTGGTGGCCGAGAAAATTCGCCCCTGGGGATGTTGATGGACCTGTTCGTGGTCAGCGCATCCAATCAAGAGGTGTGTAAGAAAAACTGTTAAATCCTGTATAGGTATACTATAGTTAGCGCTAGAGCGAGGAATGGCTTTTGACTCGTCGAATGATTGCACGAGGAAGGGAGTGAATAGGATGAATTATGGACGATGACGTCGCGTGTCCGCAACGTGACGTCGTGAGACAGAGGCATGAGCGAGAGAGAGAAAGAGAGAGAGTATCCGAGGTTTTGTATACATGTATATGTAGCAGGTGATATGGCGCTCGGAGGAATTTTATCGATCCTTCGCGCGGAAACGGGAAAACTTGACTCCTCTTTGACTTCCTGCCGATTCTGCCAAACGGAAAATCGGCCCTTGCTCTTTTTCTTTCTGCCTTGGGATCATCCTGTTAGGTACAATGATTCTGATGGACAAGTTCAAAACTTACGATTGGTCTGAAAATGACTTTCAATTAATAAATGAAAATATCTTTCTTTTGAAAATCACTATCATTTAACGCTACTTTAAATATAGAAAAGCTACAAATAAAACCGTTTTGCTATAGGTTATAGCTATAATATATTTAGATTTTAAACGATATATGTCATATTGATTTTACGTAAGGTGATGTAGAATAGGTTTCGAATGCGGCTAAAGAAAAAATAAATATAAGGAAAAACCGTGGGTTGAGAAGGATATAATGTAAGTAATCGGATTACGAAGTCCCTGAAAATCACTTAGCGTCAAAGCGTTAATTGCTGTAGACGTACGGAAGGATCAGCTTGGGAGAGGGAAAATACTAGCGCAGATTCTCATTTATATAGCTCTCGTGAATTTTCTTGACGTTTTCATTGTTTTCAGCGACTTCACTTTCTTCTTTTCATACGAATTGGAAATTTTATGGCACTCTTTATTCATGTTTTATTTGCCAAAAGGATTTTAATATAGATTGTGTTTCGTATCTATAAATCACGGACTATGGTATAATAATTTGTAAATACTAGATTCGCTCTACCTTTGCAATAAACTTTATTTAATAAATTCTAAAAATGGTATCCATAGTATCCAGTACAAATGGTTTGCGCTACTTAGTACGTATACTATACAAGTGCCTTTTTCTACCTAACAATAAATTGTTTTACAGCATAATAATTATACTTGTCCTTAGGATTTTTAATTATAGTTTACTTGACCATTTAATTATTCATTTTTTATTTCTGTAAGATTTTAGACATTTTAATACAGTGCACTATAACTATTACAGAGAAATATCTTAATACAATATAGTATAATATAAAATAAGAATTATTATTCATTATTGAAATATGCAACTAAAGAGCTACTTTACTTTGCATCGTATGACAAATGACAAATTGTGTTCAAGACCTACTAATATCGTTGCATATCCTATGTTTAGACTATCTGCTCCAAAATCTAATTTTGGAGCATTTGGTTTCTTTGGTGAAGTGGTAAATAAATGTCTATATTTAGATCAGCGATGGATTTTATTTCATTTTACGCGTCTTACAGGTTAATTGCTGCTAATGCAGGCATGTAGGTCAGTAGGTATCGAGTCGACGTTTTGTGAAATTGCATGGTGCACGGGCCGGTGACATGGCGATACGACACGCGAGTTTCTGCGAACACAATTTGCTTTATGGACGGAGGATATTGTGCGAGTGTGTGTGTATACGTGTGAGTCATCCTTTGATAGTATAATGAGATTTTCGTGCCTACGTGACTTTGGACTCACGGCTATATCCGTCGCTTTAAGCTTTTGTTATCTTCTGAGTAAAAGCAATGTCAGAGATGCGTTTTTAAACAGATTAAAAAGTTTCTGGTTCTAAATTGCATGTATTTTGGGGAACGGATATCAAATTAAAATTTAGGATGATAATGGATGATTCTTCGAGAAAATAATATCGCGTAAGTGTAAGATTCGTAATTTGGATTTGTATTTTATATTTAAGTGTATGAGTATAATTATAATTGTGTTATAAAACTGTCGTTAAGTATAAATGGAGATATTAGAAATAAACAACATATTTGGAAATTCTATGAAATAGTATATTGTATTTATTTGAAAAAATAAGCTTTCGATTTAATTCACATAGTATAAAAAATTCATAACTGTATATTCTACTTATAATTGTGATTGTAAACATTCCACATTGAAAAGTATTCACACCGTGACTGAAGCCGGACTTTAAACGACATAATGATTGTCATAACAAATTATGTTTTTCCGTATCACGTAACAGAGATTTAAAAAAAAAAAATAATGTTTCCTTAATTATTTCATTGTCATGTTTCGAAGGAATACTTTTCTTGTCAAGATACTTCCTATCAGGCTGTAAGAACTTGAACAGTCATTTTTAGTTTCAATTAATCCTATTGTTATATATTTCGAATTATTAATGCTGAACTTTTTTAATTAACCCAACCCAACTAGAAAGTTTTTCTTTTTTAAATATTTAAATAGAAGTTTAAACACATTCAAAACTGATTTATCTTATAATGTTATTCACATTACAGTAGAACTTTTAAAAGTTGATGTATTTATTATCAATTTAAATATAGCATTCCAACACGAATTTGCAGTCAAAATTTTCTATTGCTCAATCTTGCACATTGCATCAGATATGCATTCCTTATTTTTAATTTTCTCGACATTAAAAATACAAACTTCTTTCAGATTTAAATTCTGTATTTTAATGTACTAAAAATTACATGCGTCGAATGCAATGCTTGTTTGTCTGCATATCAGAACAGAGCAGCACAATTTCTCTGCACATCGAGACGCAAAGAATTTCGTAACGTATCAGCTTAAAAGCCCGGCGTCGTTTGACGTAACGGCAATAATCTCTCTCTCTCTCTCTCTCTCTCTCTCGCGAAATTGCATTTGCAACAAACTTTTATACATTCACTCTCCTCTAATAATAGTCCTTTTTCTCGGCGCATAAATACAATTACACAAATTGCATAAGGCGCAGCGGCGGCGGCGGCGGCGACAGGAAAGGCGCAAGTGCGCGCGGCTCGGGAACGAGGAAGAGGAATTTTTTTCATCCTCGATAAAAGTTCGATACATAATATCAGAGCGCGTTGCGTATATATATATGCGAGCTCACGCGCGTGTGGCGATTTTGACGCAAATATAGACGAGCCTTGACGGGAGATCGCTATACCTCGCGGCTAAAATAAGTGGCTAGCGTCGACGCGCTATATAGCTCATGCTCTTTCTCTGTTTGGCGTCGTGCAATATTTACATTCGTGCTCTCTGCGCGCTCTCTTTCTCTTACCTCTCTTTCACCTCGCCTTCGCCTCTTCTTTCTCCCTTTTCACTGTTGATCCTGCGCTTCGTTTTCCATTGGGCTTGGTGAATTCCGCAGGCGTGACGTGGCGTCATCTTGCTTTTTTTTTCTTTTTTAAATGCTTTTGTGTTTTATGTTTATACCTTTTGTGGTCTTAGAAATATCAGCCGAGCTGCATGTATTGACGTAAAATATTTTTTGTTGCGCAATTTCGGTCAGTATCGATAAAGAAAAGAGAATTCTTTAGGGATACATTATTTTTACATGGCACCTTGTAGTTTATTCATATTTTAAATAATTAATAGAATATTCATGTGTAGTGCGATCCTGTACGATTTGTTAAGATAAATTTTATGCTCAATTATATACTTTAATAATCATATGAGTATTGTAATAATTTTTTAAGTAAATATTGTACTGATGGTCCGAGGTTACATAGGGATTCTCACGAGTCACAAATGCTTACATGTATCGTGTTCCACTTTTGATATTTATATTCTAATTTTATTAAATATTACATACATTTTTTACTAAAAAGTAAATAAAGTAAACATTGAATAAATATTAAAATAAAATATAAAATAAACTTTCTAATTATTTTTCCAATAATTAGAAAAAAGTATTAATATAGTATTTGGATCATAGACAAATAGGTAGTCCATAGTTGAAGTTTAGAATTGATAATTCATTCATTTGCATAGTCAAAATGTAATTTAGTTTCTTTAGTCATCAAAAATGAACGACTAGTATTTGTCATAAATTTTCAACATTTTAGCAGTATTATTATTTTTATAAAGTTTATTTATTCAGTTTTGGATTATATCTATTGCTAATAATTGCAGAATACATAAATTTAAAAAAAATTATTACGTTTTTCAGGCAATTTTCAAATATCCTCTATTACTTTTGTACATAACTATTTCATATGTTATATCAATAAAAATGAATTGTATATATTAAGAAATTCTTTTCTGATGATCTAGGTATAAGGTATTTTAAAATAGTAAAATAACCTCTTTTTCAATAATATCATGAGTAAAATGTAACCATAGATAAAATAATAATGAACCGAATCAATAATAACAATTTTCCGTAAGATTCTCACACGTCGACTATTCATCTAAAAGATTGAATTCAGCAATACGAAAGCCCTCGTGCGGAGGACAAATATCTTGAAAAATCGCACACTAGAGTAACCCACATCTTTTGTTCACTCAATTGGTCGATATAGAAGCTAAACTCTATCAAAGAATATTGGATTACGAGCAAGCTTTCGAATATGATGCGCGCACGTGGCAAGCATTTCAAATTTTGGAATTGTGCCCATTCTCTATATACCAGTCGTAGGCAATCTTGTTTTTTTTTAATGTTCACGCATGCTGCCACGCTAATGAAGCGTGGCTCATTAATACTTTGCACATTAAATCAGTCGTAAAGTATTTTTATATCGATGTTTCATAATGCAAATGATATATTTTTCTACTTTGTTGTAATTATATAATATAATATTTCAGAAATATCGTCAATATTTTTATTTTATAAGAACTGAATTTTTTCCCTTGAAAAATGTTCAGTTAAAATGTTTATAATAATTTTTAAGTGAGAAATAAGAATTAAAATAAAGTAAAATATCTTTTCTAATGCAATTTATGCAAGAGTTGGATTAGTACATAAATTAATTGTTTATCCTTTTAAACTCATTCATATAATAATGAATAATATAATGCATAATATAATGCAGTTAATATAAAAGTATTTTAAAAATGCCCTAATTAAATATATCAATTCGCACTTGTTATTATTCACTTGTAGATTATATATAGTAAGCAATGATTTTACTAAATATTTCTTAATATCATCTTCGCAGGGGACTATGTGTTGATAAGCATAAAATAATGGTCAACATAATAGATAACATTCAATATATCAAGATTGAATGTTATCTCTTCCTGCATACAAATTCAACTTGAGAATATAAATATAAAGTCAAATGATTCAGTACGAAAGGAATTCAAATCTTAACCCATTTCTTCCCAAGCGGCCATTTTATAGTCGATTGGTTTTTTGCCTAAAAAATTGTCGAAAAAAAAATAATAATAACCAATAGCACTTTTCTGAAGTAAAATTGTCGGCTCTTTCCGATTCTGAACTCAAAATTTTGAAATTTCCATGGGAAAATTTCAAAATGGCGGTTTGAATTTGATGAAAAATCAGAAATACATTATAATAATCGACTATAAAATGGCCGCTTGGGAAGAAATGGGTTAAATAATAAAATTGTAAAAGTACCATAAGAGATATTATCTGAAACATTTTAAGAACAATATTACACATTATGCAATAAATGTAGTGGATCGAATGGAAATTTTCAAATTTGGTTTTAAAAAATTAATTCTCTCATTCACATTTAAAAAAAAAAAGAATAAATATATAAATGGAGTTTCGGTTAAATATGCATACAAATGCTTGCATAGACAATTCAGCACATTAGTTGAATGAAGTCACGAGGTATTCCAGTTATGCTTGTTTACGGGTTGTTTACAAACTACGAGACAAACTACTTATTCGCAGTCGAGTAGAAAACGACTAGGAAAACAATTCGCGCTGAGAGATAATATTTGTTTAGTTCCGATCGCTCTCACGTAAAAGTATTATGATAAAATTAATTTTTCTGTAACCATAATAATCAATGAAAAATTAGTTTCTAAAAATGAATAATTCAAAATTTGTTTCTAAAAAATACATTAATAAACAGCTTTAGAGTATTATAATCTACAAATAATTGTATTCTCAAAGTATTTTCAAGATGTGCATTTTGTAAATTAAAGTTAGTCGCACAAAGAAAACAATTTCGAATTAGTATATTCCATGAAATGTGTAAATTTTTATAATTGTAATTATAAGACAGAAGCGAAATTTAGATTACTCAATGCACCTGTTATTATTCCTTAGTAAAGACGCCATGACTCAATTGACGTCAGATAGCACCGATCATGCAATATCGAGTAAAGAATATGGTACTTTGGCAAAAAGCAAAAGCTCCCCGCAAAGCTGCTTATCTTCATTGCCCTATAACGATTGCTCAAGAGCAACACCCGTTATCGTCGCCGCCTCTTCGTCATTGAGAAGCGAGAGAAAAAAAAAAAAATAAAGGCGACGGGCGAGAATCCACGCACGCCGTGTCAAACGATATGAATTTTCCGTCAACATACGTTTTCTTGATCGTTTGCGGTTGAATAACTTCGGCCTTTCAGCGCGTAAAAAGATATTAGTCTTGATATATTGTAGATTGAGGTGAAATATTATTTACTATTTTATCAAAGTAATCGTAAGATCTGGATGATTCAAAGTAACTTATCTTTTCTGATGTAATTTATGCAAGAGTTGTTGCAGTAAATTGTTTTCTCATGATTACTATATTTTCAGTTGTTATTTCAAAATTCGTTTCCTTTTATAAGATAACATATAGAATTATTTATGACACAATTTAGCTTCATATTTATAGTTACTTATAACTTTAAATAATTATTAATCGACTAAATGGCACATGTATAGAACGGACAATAACGCCTATATAATTTGTATTCAAAAATTCATGTAGGTCACTTTTTCAGAAACGTCAATTGACGACATATTTTGAAAAATCATATTTGTCAATAACATATATACAAAAAAAGAAATTGTAAACTAACTACAAGAAAAGTAGAGTAAAGTGAAGTAAAATAAAGCAAAGTACAAAGTAAAGGCTTCATTAAAAAATGTTATTTCTATCATATCAAGTAAATCATCAAAATACAACGGTATCTCTTATTATGGGCTTAAAAACTTTCCGCTACCTTCTCCTTATCACGATTCTTAATCATTTCAATTCATCTACAAACTACAACATTTATTTTGTTATTCAGTTCAAACATGTTGACGGTACGAGAGCTAATTTTTCCCGTTCCTTGGTTTTTCATAACAGATGCTTACTTTAAATTTACTTCATTCATTTGCAAATATAAACATTTGCACGGTGTATACTGCTTCCCTTTCTCTGCAGTGAGTCTGCAGCGAGTTCCAACGAGGCCGCTTCTCGTGCTGCTTTACTGCACTCGGATTCTTGCGCAATTTATATAGGAACTTCCTGCCGCGCGGGTGAACCGCACCGGTTATATGCCAGGGAGGAGGTCGTGGACCTCGCGTTGCATTTGAGAGCCCACAAGTATTATTTCCGAGTAGTTCGCTTTGCCTAGCTCCGGCACTCCTTGTCTCTCTCTCTCTCTCTCTCTCTCTCTCTCTCTCTCTCTCTCTCTCTCTCTCTCTCCCGCATCTCTGTTGTTTTCTATCCGTTGTTGGCTTGTATATGCTGTTCTCTGTCAGTGCGTGCAGTAGCATAATTTATTAACTTTAACGTCGGATCATCGAAATGTGTCTTTAAATTAAGTTAGAGCGATTGATTGAAGGCGAGTCTAACGACGTTACATTAAAGCAGATGGATTTCAATTGTTATTGAATTCGGCGAGATCGCAGCGCGTTTGATTTATTGATTTGGAGCTGATTTATTTTATTGGGATTTGTATCAAAAAAGAAAAATCAAATTAAACTGTTAGGGGGTAAGAAGGATACTATGATTGTAGTATATTCCACATGTCTTGAGAGGTATGCTTACGTAGGATTATTAATTTTCCTATTGTGTAATAATAAAATAGAAATATATTCAACGCTACCTCGAGCTTACGTCGGAGTAAGGCACAGGTGGTTAATAATTTTAATGAAGTTCAGTAGAGGTATCCTAGATTATGTTGAACAATCCATGCCCTTAACGTTTCATAATCGATATTTGGACCATGAATTTTCATTATCGGTATAAGGTCAGCGGTGTAATAAGCGCATTCTTCTGGTTTATTATACTTGAGTTAGCCTTTCTAAATCAGAAAGTTATTTCTTAACCTTAATAATACTTAGAACATTAACTATACATTAAGAGTTTCCGAAAGCAGCTGCTGCAGGCGTAACGTGCAAATATTACATTAACGCTTTTAAAGGTAATAATACCGTAATTTAGTTTAGCCGAATATTGTATTTAGTCATCTTTTTATGTACGCACATACGTACAAGAATACTAACGATAAAATAGTATTTATTACGATTCAATTACTTCAAAAGCTTTTGCAAAATTGTATTTATTACAATGCAAGTAATCCTTTTTTAAATCTGACATAATGTATTATAGATGAATTAAAAAAAATCTTCAGAATCTGTAATAACACATAGTAAATATTCAACAAAGACACTGTTATTTAGATACAGTAATATTAAACTCCATTTCGTAGTTGAAATTCAAATGTTCCGTGTAAAATACTGATTACAAGAAAGGTACATATTTTTAACGCTTTGTTTTTTGCACGTAACAATTAAAGGAGCTTTATATTATCGTTGTATTTTAAGATAAATTCAGCAGTAAAAAGTGGGGAAAAAGTTCAGCTTCTTCATTTAAATTTTAAATCCATAAGAATTATTTTCTACTTGATAAATATATGAGCGATTCTCACGAACTTTTAACTTTTGTGTAACTCAGATATATTGTCTATTCAATAATATAGTTTGTAACAGTGAGCCATCAAATATTTTTGAGTTGTGGAAAAAAAAACACTATAAATTATAATACTTATTTGAACATCTTAAGTTCTGACATAAAAAATATAGTCATTAATATGACGAAAATTGATAAAAAATAACATTTTACGCAAACTTTTAAAATTTAACGAACAATTTAATGTTCAAACAACGTTAGCACTTGATTCTAGTTTTTATCACAGTTAGTAATAAAAACTGATTTATTAACTCGTGAAGGCGCTGAAGAAAATTAACTTATTGTTTTGAATGTGGGCTAAAAAATTAATAACAACCCGGGGAAAAATTTACCATGCATAATTATATATTATATAATTTTATATAAGAGCTTATACATAATTATATATGGATATTGTCTATATAATTGTACATAATGATATATGATTATATATATATGATCACATACGATTGTATATAACCAAATACAATTATATATAATGTTCAACCGTGAAAAATAATGCATAAACACAAAAAATATTTATTTTATTTAATAAATTTTAACTTTATTTTATTTAATAAATGAAGAGATTTTATTTTATTTAAATACTAAATATTAGAACTTTCAAAAAAAAATTTTTATCAAGAGAAATTTGGGTTATACTTATACCCGAAGCGCTGATTTTCCTCTTGCAAGGGCATAAAACGGGTCGGCACCTAGGGTAATTATGCGCAGTGCAACAAAAAGCATAACTTATTGTAAACAATTATGAACAGTCATGCATGATTATATATGACTTCATGCAATTATATATGATTATATATAACTATACACAACTGCGTATGAAAGTACGTAAGTGAAACTGAAAACTTTTGAGTTGAAAATTATATACATTATATATACACTGCGCAACAAAATTATCGCAACAAAATTTTTACGCTTAAATTTTAACTTTATTTTTTTTTTAATTGATTTGTCGGTAGGGTTGGTAATTTTACCAAAAGTGTGGAGCTGCAATGTTAAATGTAACGAAAACGTAGTGGTGTAATTTTAAATAAAGTTACACTTTTCATGGATTAATTTTAAAAAAATAATGTGGTTTCTTGGTTTATGAGGGTTTAGGATAGCTCCCGGGGCACGAATTTATTAAATGTAATCTGATAATTTTTCAGGGCTACGTATCGGGTAATGCTGATGTTGGCGGTATTTGGCTAAAACATAGGAATATCTTTAAAATGGCATAACTCGGTCAAAAAAAATCGTAGAGGGTCGATTTTTTTTAATACTCGTTGGAAAGTGTACTTTAAGATGGTATTTGTGG
>UELV01162616.1:0-11033 GCA_900490015.1 Megastigmus stigmatizans
GTGTGTGTGTGTGTGTGTGTGTGTACGTGCGTGCGTGTGTGTATTTATAATATTATTTTATAATATAGTTATAATATTATTTTACTTGGTTTGGAATTTAAAAACTGAACAGGTTTATTTTTGTATGTTTCACAAAGTATAATCACAGTATGATAAAAACCTGCATATTTTTCCTTTTTTAAGTATAATTTATATTTTGCGTAATGAACCAAGTATTGTCAATTTTAACTGTTTAATCTGTAACTCTAAGTATTGAAAAGAAAGGTTTATTTATATGATATATAATACATATTTTGCAGGGAATTTCAGTTTTGTATGAGAACTGTGATGTATCAAAAGAAAAAAGTCAATTATTACTTATGGCATTCACATGACGGCATCATCTACCCGATATTGGTCTACAAAATCTTTTGCACATAATTGATTGCCATCTTCCTTACGAAGAGTATAAATCAAAGTATTTATTTTTAAAATCATTTGCAGCACCGGAAATAAAGGAGTATTATTATTGTATAGATTGCTCAGAAATTTTGAGTTTCGCAGCTTTAGCGAAAATATCAGTATGCATATATTGTAATAAAAGTTATCAAAAGCTCGCATTAAAAGAAAGTGGAAATTTTTTCATCTATATTCCACTTGAACCGCAATTAATTGAAATAGTAAACAGTGAAGTCTATAAATATTTTAAGAAAGTTTCTGAAGATGAAAGCCATGTAGTTAACGGTGAAGTTTATTTAGAACTACGAAGAAAGAATGTAATCAATGATAATGATATTTCTTTACAATGGAATACGGATGGTGTAAAATTATTTGTTTCTTCAAAATATAGTCTATGGGGGATTCAAGTAGCAATTCACGAACTTCCATATCGTCTAAGAAAAAACAATCTTTTTTTATGTGGTATCTGGTGTAACCACAAAAAACCCCCAATGGATATGTTTCTTAAACCATTTACTGAAGAATTGGTTAATTTATATGAACAAGGTTTTGAAACCAGTACATTTACCAGTAAAGTACCTATTAAAATTAAAGAGCACACAATACTAGCACCAGTAGATTCTGTCGCCAGACCACTTGTACAAAACATGACCCAATTCAATGGAAAATTTGGTTGCCCGTACTGTAAGCATAAAGGTGAAAGGATACCAGTCGGAAAGGGTCATACTCGAGTCTATTGTGGAAAAAAGAAAAAACTACGAACAAAAAAAGAACATGAACAATATGCTGAAAAAGCTTTTAAAACAAATAAATCTGTAAAAGGCGTTAAAAATAATTCGATTATGATGCTGGTACCAAATTGTGACATTATTAAAGGCTATCCACCTGAGTATAGGCATGGTTGTTTGTTAGGTGTCGGCAAACTTTTTATTACAGCTTGGTTTGACTCGAAAAATAGTCATCGAGAGTGGTATATAGGCACTAAAGCCAAAGAATATAATGCAAAGCTATTATTTATCAAACCTCCTTGTAAGATTACGCGAATCCCCCAATCGATAACTGAAGGGCATTACAAAGCTAATGATTGGAAGTACCATATATTGTACTATTCAATTATTTGTTTGAATAACCTCATGCCGCAAAAATATTTCAAACACTGGTTTTTATTTGCGTATAGTCTAAGTATTTATCTTATGACAAAAATTACAAATGAAGAATTTACCTTAGCAAAGTCAGCTTTACACCTTTTTGTCCAAAATATTGAATCGCTTTATGGAGAAGAGTATATGAAATTTAATGTGCATATCTTACTGCACATCCCCCTATTTGCAAAATATTATGGAGCATTATGGGCGTGGTCTGCGTTCCCATTTGAACACTATAATGGTGTACTAAAACAGTTGTTTCATGGAACGCAGTGCGCACCCCACCAAATATGTAAAGCATACTTCAGGTTCAGGTCTGTTAAATACAATTCTAGTGTTTTTGCAAATCCTAATTGTAGTGAGAAGGCCAAAAAAATATTCATATTGCTAATGAATCAATGCAGAATAAAAAATTTCATAGAATATGGAGAAAATTTGAAGGTATTTGGGAAACCAAAACAGATAAAGTTAAGTATTACAGAAAAATTGATCATAGAGCAGGCATTGAATAAAACAATCAAAGAAACAGCCAATTCATATGAAAGATTCATTTATATGCATGTGCTTTTTCACTCTTACTTATACAGACATTTCAAAAAAAGGAACAACAGTTGCATCATAACAACTAGTGGATTATTACTGAACATTTCCAAAATAGTCTAAATACAGTTCGAAAACACAGAAGATAGTACGTACATGGTGCTGGGAAAAAAATTGGACCGTATAAATCAAGAATTATTTAAATTTAATCAATACTCATTGAATGTATTTTGTTTTATGGCCGACAAGATATCATCAACAATTGTTTGCTGCAAGGTAGAACACATTCAAAGAAAATGTGTTAGCGTCGAACACGAAAATGAAAAAATATGTGTATTTCCACTAGGAAATATTCAGGAAACCGATTAAACTGTAAATTATCTAAGAAAACAATGTATATATGATCATTTAATGAAGTTAATAAATTTTTATGCTTATTGCAAATATTCACTATTCATATAAAAGTAAGTCACGTGAAGGCATCTATACATTTTTCCTATCAATAAGTACAAAAATTTCTACGCGACTACCGTGATTAACATAATAGATACCACGTAATTTTATGCGCATAACCTCAAAATCACAACTCAAAGCCCCAGAACAGTGTCACTGCTACGAGTGCTTAAAATTACGCACTCAAGGATCAATGCGTTGGTTTTGGGAGTTTGGATTGTAGTTATGAGTTTATGTGCATAAATTAATGCAATCGACGTCGATCTGCTTTAGGTATGGGGCTTTGGGTTATGCTTTTGAGGTTATGGGCTTAAAATTAGGCACTATTGGGTGATCTTCTCCGGGATTAAGGCTTTAGGTTATGGTTTTGTGGTTATGGGTTTAAAATTAGGTACTCGAGTGTGATCTGTTTCCGGTTTAGGGCTTCAGGTTACGGTTTTGTGGTTATGGGTTTAAAATCAGGCACTCGAGGGTGATCGTCTCTGTGTTTGGGACTTTGGGTTATGATTTTGAGGTTATGGGCTTAAAATTAGGCACTCGAGGGTGATCTGTTTCCTGTTGAGGGGTTTGGGTTTTTCTTTTGAGGTTATGGGCTTAGAATTAGCCACTCTAGGGTTATCTTCTTTGGATTAGACGTTCAGGTTATGGTTATCTGGATATGCGCTTAAAATTAGGCACTCGAGGGTGATCTTCACCAGGTTTGGGGCTTAAGTTTATGGTTTTGAGGTTATGTGCTTGAAATTAGGCACTGAAGAGTGATCTTCTTCAGGATTAGGGCTTTAGTTAATGGATTTGAGGTTATGTGCTTGAAATTAGGCACTCGAGGGTGATCGTCTCTATGTTTTGGACTTCGGTTATGGTTTTCAGGTTATGGGCTTAAAATTATGCATTCGCGGGTTATCTACTTCGTGTTAGGGACATTCTGTTATAGTTTTGAGATTATGGGCTTAAAATTAGCCACTCGAGGGTGATCTACTCCAGGTTTAGGGCTTCAGGTTATGGTTTTGTGGTTATGGGTTTAAAATTAGGTACTCGAGTGTGATGTGTTTCCGGTTTAGGGCTTTAGGTTATGTTTTTGAGGTTATGCGCTTAAAATTATGCATTCGAGTGTTATCTACTTCGTGTTAGGGAGTTGATATTATGGTTTTGAGGTTATGGGCTCAAAATTAGCCACTCAAGGGTAATCTGCTCCGGGTTTAGGGCTTTAGGTTATGGTTTTGTAATTATGGGCTTACAATTAGGCACTCGAGTGTGATTGTCTCCGTGTTTGGGACTTTGGGTTATGGTTTTGTGGTTATGGGCTTAAAATTGGCCACTCGAGGGTGATCTGCTCCATGTTAGGGACATTGTGTTATGGTTCTGAGGTTATTGGCTTAAAATTAGCCACTCGAGGGTGATATGTTCCATGTTAGGGACATTGTGTTATGGTTCTGAGGTTATTGGCTTAAAATTAGCCACTCGAGGGTGATATGTTCCATGTTTGGGACTTTGGGTTTTGCTTTTGAGGTTATGGGCTTAGAATTAGCCACTCGAGGGTGATCTGCTCCGGGTTTAAGCCTTTAGGTTATGGGTTTAAAATTAGGCACTCGAGTGTGATGTGTTTCCGGTTTAGGGCTTCAAGTTATGCTTTTGTGCTTATAGGTTTAAAATTAGGCACTCGACTGTGATGTGTTTCCGGTTTAGGGCTTTGGGATATGTTTTTGAGGTGATGCGCTTAAAATAATGCATTCGAGGGTGATCTGCTCCATATTTGGGACTTTGTATTATGGTTTTGAGGTTATGCGCTTAAATTTAGTCTCTCGAGGATGAACAGCGTTCGCATTGGGGCTTTGGCTGTAGCTTTTAACCCTATTTACTTCGTGCTGCATCTTTTAACACTATTGTTTCGGTAAAAATCACAGTATAAATTTACTCTTATAATGCTGTAGTTCGAACCTCAGTATTGACTGTAGTTGTAACTGTAGTGGTAAATAACTGTAGTAAATACTTATACATGATTCGTTAAATCTCTGTAGTTTTTCCTGCTCCATTTACCGTAGTGCGAACTACAGCACGAATTTACTTTAGCACCGCTGTAGTATTGACTGTAGTATTGACTGTAGTACGGACTGTAGTACGGACTGTAGTATTAACTGTAGTACATGCTACAGGATGTTTTCGTAAGGGAGTGTCATAATTAATAACGTTAACCTACTTATTTTAGAATAATTTGGAATACAAAGATAAAATAATACTATATTAACTATGAGGCACGGACGAAGCTTTATAGATACAATAAAATATGTGAAAATTAATTAAACATATCTATAGAATATATTGATAATTGCGTCAAATGTAATTGTAATTTGGAAAGAGGATTTAAAAATGTTGATTTTTAATTAAAAATAAAAAAAAAATTATAAAAATCTTTAAAAATGTTTGTGTTTGTTTAAGAAGCTTCAGAGATGAAATAAAAATGAAGAGAACTGATTAAAATTGAAATATATTGTATTATAGAGCATTAGTAGAAGCCTCCTTAAATTTTTTCAATATTTACTACCGGGTATTTTTTCGAGTAAATAAAGTTGGAAATGTGAATTTTTAACAAAGGCTCTCATGGGGACGCTTGATCTTATAGCACATTTTGGCTATAATTTGTTAAAAATAGTATATAAAAAATGCAGAGATTCTAAAAAAGATTTACGATTCAATAGAAAAATAAATAATGAATACTTTTTGTCCTTGGTCAAAGTTTTTTGCCGACCATTTAAGAGAGAAACAGTTCAAAATCTAAACAAAACACCGAGTTTGGCGGCCGCAAGGAGCCCGCTCTCTTTCTCTATCACATAATACCCCTCAACCGCCTTCAAATATTTATCATTCGTTTAATAATATTTAACTTCCTTTAAAAATATTTATTTTTGTTTAAAAATATTTCTAATTCTAATCGAAAGTGTTTTGCCAAGGATGTATGATGAATTTATAAATTTCCTAATCTAAATGAAGAAGATAATTATGAAGATACTGTGGGGATACTGCGTCCACTTAATTAGGATGGAGGAGAGGAGGTGAGATGTTGAAATCAAGACTTCGTGGAGATTGTACATCTTTAATACTGGCGGTTACTGCGAGTAGATATGAGTGTCCCAGCTGTACATTCGTTTACTCATTACCTCGTTTAGGGCGTAACCCATGTGTTCGTGCCTCATGTATATATGTATATAATGAGTGAATAATACAAGAATTGGTTCTCTGTAAATAACAAAGATTTTATTGTTTTATTAAAAAAAGACATTCAGATACTTAATCTAATTATTAATCCTACCTGTAAATAACAAAGAAACAACATTCAATGTTATTTGCCTGTATATTCAGGTATCTATTATAACTTACCGATATAATCACGCGCCTACTGTCCTAACTGCGCGCGTAATTCAAACAGATTAAGGATATTTTCCTTGCTTCTCCACCCCCCAGCGAAAATTTTTGGTACAAAAATTTTGGTACAAAGTATAACTACAGCACCTTACAAAATCGTATAAATTACTAACTAATTATGTTGGAGATGGGGTGAGTTTTGAGATATGGAATAAATTTGATTCTGATTTTTTGTAACCTGTGTCAATTTTGTACATTGAGTTTGATATCTTCTCTAAAATTTCGTACGGTCCCATTCTTAATACATCCAATTTTTTTCGGTTTAGTCGGTTCCCGTTTTCGATGTATACTAGATCTCCCACGTCGAAGTTATATTCTTTCTTGTTTTTATCGTATATTTTCTTATTATAATCATGGTATTTAATACTATTTTTAAGGGCAGTTGTTCTGTCGTTTTCTAGATGATTATTACTTTTATTTTATTTTTTTAGTTCGTTTGGTAATATTGATGTATCTTCACCATGTAACAAATATTTTGGGCTGAATTTCGTTACTGTGTGTTCAGTTTCATTATATTTATCTACGCAGTTATGTGCTATGGTTTTCCATGCGTATTTATTCTGTTTTTTACTTATTGCACATCTAATTTTGTTTACTAAAGTTTGATTCAGTCTTTCATTTAGACCATTTGAGAACGGTGTATTAACTCCTGTGAAGATTATTGTGATGTTCTCTTTTTCTAAAAAGTTTTTGTATTTTTTAGAGTTTATACCTGGGTATTGATCTGTTAAGAGTATCTGAATTTCATGCTTTTCTAGAACATTTTCTGTTAGCTTAATGAAATCATTTGCGTTTTTGATGTTAATATATAGGCAAATCTTGTAAAGTGGTCTACTAAGAGGTGTAAATACTTCTTTGTAGACCGTGAACCACCGAATCCACCTATCGTGTCTATGGAGACTACTTCAAATGGTTTGGTTGTAGGGCCAAGGTGTGACATTAACCCAATTTTGTCTTGTCCCCTGGATTTATTTTTTATACACACTTCACAGTTTCTGCAGGTTTTCTTTATGTTTTTTGATATATTTACTGCTGTATAATATGGCAATATTTTATTCTGCATTTGATTTACTCCAATATGGCAAAATTCTTTGTGGGTATTTTCCAACAGCTTTTTACACAGTTCTTCTGATAATATCATTTTTTCTTTGTTTTTTGTTTTTTTATAATTTAGATTTCCTTTAACAATCAATTTCTCTTTGTTAGTTTTTATATCTTCGTTTCTTCTTTGATCTTCTAATATCTCGTATAATTTTATTAAATTTACATTTTTTAATTTATCCTCTTCATTTTCTTGGGATTCTAATACTGGGCTTCTGCTGAGACAATCTGCTTCAAGATTTTCTTTTCCCGGTAAATATTTTAGTTCAAAATCGAACTGTGACAAGTAATAGGTGAGATCACCTAATTCCTCATCTGTTCTTGCTTCTATATTCATTTTTTCTAATGGTTTATGATCTGAAAATACTTTAAAATGTCTGCCTATGAGCCAGTGTTGAGAGTATTTTATTGCTTCTTTTATCGCTATACATTCTAAGTAAATCGATTTTTTTCTTTTTTGTGATTCATTTAGTTTTTTTGAAAAGTATGCTACTGGTTTTTCAGTTTTCGCATCTTTATTTAATTGTGGCTGTTCCAATACAGCGCCTATGCCTTGTAGACTTGCGTCTGTATATATGTGTATTGGTAAATCTCGATCGAAGATAGCTAAGACTGGTTGTGTGCAGAGGAAATTTTTCATGTAGTTGAAGGCTTCTTGGCATTCCTCGAACCAAATAAAGTCTTGTTTTTCCCTTAACAAGTTATGCAGCGGTTCTAGAACTAGTGAAATTTTCGGTACATATTCCCTATAAAAATTGATTTTTCCTAAGAATTGTCGGACATTTTTTTTATTTTTGGGTACTGGAAAGTTTTTAATAGAAATTAAGTTATCTTTTATTGGTGCAATTGAGTTGTACTTTATTATATGTTCTAGATATTGCACGGAATCCAATCCGAATGTGCATTTGGAAAGTTTTAGGCGGAAACCTTCTTTCATTATTGCTTCCAACAGTCTTGTTAAATTAATATATGTTCTTCGAAAGATTTCGAGAATATCAGTATGTCATCTATATAGTTAACTGCGAAATCTGATAATTGATATTTTCTTATTATATTACTTAAAATTCTTTGGAAAATAGCTGGTGATGTTTTTAGCCCAAATGGTATAACAAGTCCATTGGAAATGGCCTTCTTGAGTTATAAAGCCTGTTTTTCTTCTATCTTCAATTCTTAAAGGTATCGACCAAAATGCAGAGTTTATGTCCGATTTTGAAAAATATTTGCAATTTCTTGTTTTTGATACTAAGTCTTCAACCAGAGGAAATGGTTGTGATTGAGGAATTATTAACTTATTCAATTCTCTGAAATCTATGCATAACTTTGATTTTCTATTTTCATCTTTTTTATAAGCTAATGTTACCGGGGCAGCGAAGGGGCTGTATGATTCCTCGATTAGATTTCTTTTTAGTAATTCTGAAATCTGTTCTTCTATTTCTTTTTTGTCTTCAATTGTGCATCTGTATGGTCTCTTGCTACAATATTTATCTATTATAAGATCTATTCTGGCTTCGTAATCTTTCACTGTGCCTACATCATATTTATCTTTTGCAAATATATTTTTATATTTGTTTATTAAATTCATTATTATTACTTCTTCATCATTATTTAAGTGATTTGTTAGCACATTAAATGTATCTACTACAACATGTTCATTGAAATTTATTTGATATTCTTTTTTATTAGATTCGGAACTTTTTTGTTCTATCTCTAAATTTTCATTCTGTATCAATTTGAATTTCTTTATGCAATCTAATCCCATTAGAAAGTCATATTGAAAATTTTCACTATTAATTACGAACACGTTTATGTAGTCTTCTATATTTAGTATTTTCGCTTTCATTTTGATCAACCCATTTGTTGGAAATACACCATTAATTGTTCCAAAATTTGTTTTTTGTATTTCTTCTTTTTACATTTTAAACGTATTAATTTTGAATTTATTAAAGAAATATTTGAGCCTGCATCATAAATAGCATTTACTCCTAAAATGTTGTTTAGTTTAATTTTGAGTTCAATTAATGGTGGGACTATTAGTTTTTTGGATGGTCGTTACTTAATTCTACTTGCAATTCTAAATTGTTAACTTGCTTAATTTTATTATCTTTTTCTTGGTCTTTGAACCAGCATTCAGCTTCTGGGTGAAAACACGTTCCTTTTCCTTTATCGCTGCATAATTTACACGGCGTTTTTTCACTCTTCCCTTTTATGCTTGGTTTCTGTTTATTTGTTTCAAAATTTTTCTTCGTTAAATGTTCTAATTTTCCTACCTCATTGTGTAGGTCTTGTTTTTTTTTAAATTTTTCCTGTCTATTCTGCCGGCTACGTAATTTGGCAACCCCGTGGCGATGAGGTCAATCATTGTTCCGTCATCAATGGATTTTTTTTTTGTAATAAAAGTTATTCTTTTTTCATGGAATAATCCAATAACGAGCCTGTCTGATATTTAAATGTCATCGCATACCTTATTGGAGACCAGCCTTTACTGGCAAATGTGTTGCAAAAATTTTCTTTCCAATTTTCCCATTCTGATTCAATTGTCAATTTAAGCAGTGTACAGCTGTACCAATCTATAGCACTTTTATCCATAAATGATTTCAAAATTTCAATTTTTTTTTTGGTTTTATTCACATTGAACTCTTAGCATTCTTTCTCAAAAGCAGTTATCCATTGATTAGCATTTGAATTTTTTCCATCAAATTTTTCAATTGTGAATTCTTTAGCTAATTTTCCAGGATTTTTTTTCTTCCTTTTTCTCGAGTAATTTCTCTAGTAATTGTATTAATGTCTGTTCTGAGGGATTAGAGGTTATGTCGGCTTATTCAACTATTTCCTCTAAGTATTCGTTATTAAATCGTATATTCCCGTCACTATTACAATACTCATTTTTTAATTCTTTAGTTAGGGTAATCCAGATTCTTCTTGTTTGGCCCCTTTTTGTGCACGTTTTTTTTATTGTAGCATATGCAGGTGTTTTAGTAAGCTCCACGTGGTCTAATACATTGAGGAAGTTCGGGGGAATTCTATAGATGAGGCCATCGGGTGTGGTAATTCTAGTGACACATAAAACATTCGTTTTTTCATCCGTAGCAGCCAGCACTTTAAACTAAAACTGCAGTTTATCCATCGTGTGATTTACAACGAGAATGTTGTTTTATAATGAGTGAATAATACAAGGATTGATTCTCTGTAAATAACAAAGATTTTATTGTTTTATTAAAAAAATACATTCAGATACTTAATCTAATTACTAATCCTATCTGTAAATAACAAAGAAACAACATTCAATGTTATTATTCACACTATCTTTCGTTAGATTACTTTTATAAAATTATTTCATTGTATTCAGCATGGCTTAATCAAGCGTACGAATTGCCACGTGTGATTTTATTAATTTGCCTGTATATTCAGGTATCTAACTTACCGATCTAATCACGCGCCTACTGTCCTAACTGCGCGCGTAATTCAAACAGATTAAGGATATTTTCCTTACATGTACGAGGGGTATTCAAAAAGTAAGTTTCCCTAGTTTGGCGTTTCTCTTAGACCCCACCTAGCGGACTTGAGCTGATCATAGTTTCAGTTTAGGTTTTACCGATAAGAGCGGAATTGGTTTTGGTGGCCAAGAATACTTTTCTCAGCAGTATGAGCTCGACAATCATGGAGCTACCAGTGTAAAGCGGGTCCGATTGTGAATTACATGCGGTTATCCGTTTTTTAACTGCAAAAGGGTTAAACGGCAATCAGATTCACAGTGAATTAGTGACTATTTATGGTAAAGACTATGAGTGTGCAGATGGTGCGAAGATGGCGCACAGATTTTCTCGAGGGACGCGCAGAAGTGCACGATGAGCAGCGTGCAGGACGCCCAAAAAGCGCCATCACCGACGATGCGATTGCAGCGGTGGGAAATTTTCGACCACCCACCTTACTCTCCAGACC
>UELV01162645.1:0-12157 GCA_900490015.1 Megastigmus stigmatizans
TTCGGGGTCTTGGTCGTTAATGGATTAATTAAAGAAGACCCTTCTTTAATTAATGAAATTTTTCTTATCACTCATTTACAAAATATTACTGAATAAAATGCTTAAAAGTCGACACTTTTCTTACGCTATCGAGAATCGGGTCAACTACCTTATATATTCAATGTAAAAGAACTACGAGCGTACCGTAATAATGTAAAAGTCCCAAATGCCTGTAATAGTGTGAATTTAAATAACCTAACACACACGAATAAAAACATCAATAACAAAACTTAGGCACCTCTGTTTGTTTATATGTTTGTTTCTACAGTAAATGAAGAATAAATGAACATAAAATGTATTCTTCATGAATACTTTTTTTGGTCTGCCATTGGATGTAAAAATGATTCATAAATAATTCAAAAAATAAGTACAAAATGAATGACAAAAGTATTCTTAATACATATTTTTTATGTACTTGTTTGTATGTTGCATCGTTATATATTCTTATATGAATTTTTTTTAGTATTCATAATGAATACATAACGAAATTATAAAATATTTTTTGAGTTCACAAAGAGTTCATTTCCCGTGAGATATTCTGTTTAACTGGAGAATACTTAACGAACACAATATGATCAATTTGTTATATTCTTTAGGAATTCAGTAAAATTTCATGAATTCAAAAAGAATTCATTTGTAATTGGTTTTGCCGTCTGGGGTACCATCTTGATACAGATTTAAAATGGCGATCTATCAACACCTGCTCGATCTTGAGTCTTAGCCCTGCCATGGGCCACACCTGTGATTCATTATGCGTTTAATTTTAGTAACTTACACTGCACACTTGCTTGTCACACTTTTTTAAAAGGCATTAAGGGCTACATCGATCTTCAAAGAACCAATTGTTCATTTAAACAGCATTTTTTATTAAATATTAAATACAGTTGCAACGTTTCAATGGATTAGTCGCCATATACCATCCTCATCAGGCAATAAAGATATTGAGTATCTTGAGTGAAGGGAAAGTTGTAAAAAAAGGCATTGAATTTTACAAAATAACAAGAAAGCTATAACTACATATATTTGACGTCTGATCTAAATCATAGCTCTTCTAATTATTACTTTTATATATAGATACAACTTTCATGTTATTTTGTAAACTTCAATGATTTTTTTCTCAACTTTCCATTCACTTAAAGTACTCAATATTATACTAAAAACTCATGTTTTGACAAACGCTAAACATTATCACCAATTTCAAACATTTAGCTTACATGGAGACAGTCCCTATCCCGTGGGTATTGTCTTTCATTTAGTTTTTCGGAATTTCATGTATTATCCCCATTGTATTTATCATTTTACTATACTTTCCTAAAGTTTGAGATAACCGGTCAATTCGTTTAGGAGAAATCTTTGATACCGTGAAGGTGATAAGTATGAGTCCACCTGTCGGTATTCGACATCCCCTTAATAAGTAATATAAAAATTATTGCAAAAGAAAATTTGCAAAAATTCACCTTTTTAGGACTAATTACTTTATATCACCCAATGAAACCGAATAGAAACTATAGAAAAATTCAATGAAAAATTTTCTTTACGCATTTAGTTGTAAGATGTGATATAAAAATCCAGAATTTGAAAATATTTGTGTCTTTAATTTGATTTTGATCGACTTCATAGAGTATAATATTAGTAAAAAAACGATTTTTTCAAGTTTCAGTTCATTGCTCAAAAATGAACTTGCGTGACATCCACTACTAATTTCTGCATCTAAACTTACTTTTAACGAATACCCAGTTGAATCAAAATTTTGCGCATTGTTTTTCTTTCGTATCACTGCACTGTGCTCAAACACAGCGGCGATTAGTAATATGATAAGTTACGAAGAGAACGAAAGGAGTTACCAACAGTCAAATCATCGAGCAGCTAGATAACTTCTGAACACAGCATAATCGATGACTCATATTATAATCTACTGATAGAGCAAAAGGAGTTATCAATTAATAGACGAATCATCGAGCAAGCAGTTGCTTACAGACAATGCAGGAAATGTCTCACCGATGGGAATCACCGCCAACAAATATATGTGACGCTAACAAGCACGGAAATAGCTAGAAGCTTCTAGTAGCTTCCAAAAAGACCACGTCTAAGCTGTTTGCAGATACTCTATCCCTCCGGCCTTTCACCCCTTTATGCTTATAGAAATTTTCACATAATTTCAGAATCATCTATAAGTTATGCAAATACGATGAATTTTCGACTATAAAAGGGCGCATTTTCCCCAATCCCTCTCTCTGATTGTGACCAGCGAAGTAAAAGGTTAGTTTTACATAAGATTATTTGATTTCGTGCTTCCCGGATCATCTTTACGTATAATGTGGGAAGTTCTTTCTTCCACTAGCGACAACTCTCCTTCCTTATATCCAACAATTTGCGCCTTTATTCTGCTGATTATGCAATTACATAATTAGTCCGCTCCTAAGTCTCGTATAGCGCATAAACTCACAATGCTATTTACGGGACTCATGAGTACGTTTTCAAAAGATTTTTGAAAACATCTTTATAACTGTTTAAAGCCAAAGTTTTATATTGATATTTTCTTTTCATCTTCAGTTTTTGTAGTTTTTATTTATAATTAATTTATAACGTTTTGTGATTTTAGCAACTATTATTTTCTATTTCTTAGATTGGCATGTAGTTGAATTATGTGAATTGATATTTCAGCTCAGGTGTGACAAGTTTTTATTATTGTAAATAATTTATAAAATTTATTTCAAGTCCGTTTTGTTTGAAAGAAAGTGTCTTTTTATAGTTTTAAGAAGGAAGTATGGATACTTTCGAAAAGAAGCATAATAAAGAATTTTTTTAAGTGATAAATATCAGTAAGTAATATTTTTAAAGAAACTAATGAAGTTAAGGCTTTCTACTGTATATATACCATTTGAGAACGGCAAAACACGTTTTAACATATCAATGTTATGAAATACGGATTTTCCAGAATTATAAAATCATACTTACAACTCTGATTGCAACGAGGTTGAGTATTATAAAGTTTCAATCTACAATTTTTGCTTTATTAATTTTAGTTTTGATCAGTTAGTGACGATCTACAAATAAGAAAATTGTTAAGCCACAACCTATAATCTAAACAGAATTCAAGGAACGTTTTGTCTAACAATCTACAGAATAATTTATTGCTATTCCTTACTTTAAGTAACTTATCTTAATTTTTTTTTAAAGCCTGAAGAGATATTATTTTAAACCTGGAGAATTTTACTTTGTCTTTTACGTAAAACGTCATACAAAAAGTTGTAGCATGAGAAAAAAACTTTTGTATTCAGTGTGCGGGTAAAATCGGCGTTTAGTAGGTTTTTATTATTTTGCACTTATGTAAATATCCCAATATATTCTAAAATGTATGATAAGTGAAAAAAGTTCTGTGGATATGACATATAAATATCAAAGGATTTTCCAGATCTCACAAGTAAACTACGAGGATCTCAAGTCTGGCAATACTTTCTTCTGTGATTTTAGGATCTGCTGGTCAAATACTTAATCACAATGAGTCATCGAAAAGTTGAGCTGAACTTTCACTCAGAATCACATGTATTTTGGTATAAAGGTTGATAAAATTTGTGATATATTTAGAAGTTGAGAGCGTTAATAAAGGATTCATGAAATTTTAAAAATTATTTTAAAAGATAGTATTGGATCACAACTAGAATCATACGTTGCCAATCGCAATGCGCAGTACCTAACACGTAGATTGTGTTAGATATCATTAAACAGACCAGAATAGATAAGGAGGGAGAACTAGTTGTTCAAAAAGACTCCATTAATGAATTTGAGGGCATGCTCTATGTATTAAGTAGATGTGCGTCCATCGATAAAATAAAATTTTACCAATATATTATTCATCAACAATCTAACTGATTTATCAGATTTTTTAAATATCATTGTAAAATTTTCGAATCTTTTTAATTAGTACTACTTCACACGATAATTTTAATTTTATATTTTATTAATATTTACAAAAAAATTTTAAGGTTAAACTGGGCAGCTGAACTCCGGCGAATCATGGACATACTTATTTTTCATTATCTTTGACGCGGTCTAGTGCCATTTATTTAGAATATTTTTCCATGAATAAACTATTCATTTCCATGAAAAGTCTATTCTTTGTTTAGAAGATCCTTAATAAAGTGTACTAAAATTTATAATCATATCACTTATGCATTTTATTTAACAGCTGTTTGAAAAAGTCTGACAAAAACAGCCAGTTTCACTAGATGACTTCCTTAAAAATAAAGTGCTACACAGATTAATAAAAATTTGTCGAAAGTATTATTTTAAAGAAGTTCAAACTACTTTGTTCCGCAAATACAAATTGTTAATCAATTATGTGAAAATATTAGCATAAGATAATTCAATATATATTTTTAATAAATTATATTATAATTATTATAATAATTATTCAAGAAAAAGAAACTCCTTTTAACTATCATGTGGTATTCTAATTTAATCACAACACGTAGAAAATGATAGAGGCTAGATGAGAGATAATGTTAATTTTTTTGTTTAAATTTACCTTACACATTCAATAATATTTGATAAATGATAATGATGTTTCATACCTGCGAGAAGTTTGGAACGCTTGCAGTTTTACGGATCAGTGGATGGCCCTGGGCTTGTAATAATTCTTTTACAGCAACACTTTGTCTCAAACGATCCAAAGTTAATATACTTTCAACTGCGGATACACCACGAGTGTATTTTTCTGTGGAATAATTGAAATTATAAATAAATGTACCAAAATTCAATTAAGAACAAATATACTAAAAATAAATCCATCATTTGCTAACGCTCTTTATAGTATGAGTTATGAAAATATAAGATAGAAACATTTTTATTTGACTTAATTGTAACTTTAAAACGTTTCATGATATTATTAACTTAACGTTAAATGATATATAAGATTTTTATGAGCTCAGATGAAGTCAATCAAATAAGACAGAAATTTTCAGAAACTAATTATCTGAGTCTTTTATTATAATTGCTTCATTAGTTGAGTTAAAAAATGATAAAAATCCTCCAAACTAAAAAATTAAAATTAAAAAACACTCAGGACCGAACTCATTGTCACCCAAAAATATGGTCTCTAATTGTAGGTTGTGATACGCCACTCGTCCGGGGTCCAAGGGTCAACTCGTAAATCCCTACTCACATATATATATACCCTACTAATCTCTAAGAGGTTTTTTTTTTTTTTTTTAATAGTTTTTATTGGCCTTTTGCTGGTGAACTTAGGCCATTACCAGGTATTGCCCAGTGGGACTTTTTTCTTGTTCAATTAATTTGCCCAGTGGGACTTTTTACAAATATCGTAGTCATGGTTCTTTTTCCGTCCGAAAAAAGCCCGAAAAAATTTTCGAGTTCCAGACAGGATTCGAACCCACGGCTACTTGAGTCGCCGTGTATTAGCAGGCAAGCGTCTTACCCACTAAGCCAAGGACGGCTCTCTCTAAGAGGTTTCCTGGTCGCACACTAGTAAAACAAAGTAAATGATCGTCGCCTAAAGGATTTATAATAAGGCGCCAGACACAGTCGTGTCAGGCGACGAATTCTTTAATTCACCCGGCTAAATTTTATGACTCTCTCCTAGAGGAGATTCTGTCGAGCGACTCGCTGGAAACGGTGCGAGCCCTCGTTGCGCTTATCGCCTTTACTTCTCCGCTGCACTGCTTCTCGTCCCTCCTGGCGTCGCTATCTGGATACAGCGCGTGTCACGCAAATAAAAATTTATAGTATGTGACGAACGGGAAAAGGCAGTAGGCGATCTCACAATAATGACTATGATTTGATTCAATTTTAACAATAAAAACGGTTTATTTCCTATTATTTTACAGTCTAATTAACGGATGTCGCTAGGTTCCGCGATGCGGAATTTGTCTCCGCCTCGAGGCTCGCATCGCAACCCACTACGTCGCCGTTCACTTTCAAAGTCGCGCAGGAATTTAATTTACTTGAAAAACCGTGCTCATGCAGCAAACACACTAGCACCTCAATTTCACCATACACCGATCGCGCTCTGGTATAAATGTTGCGACTCACCTCGTTAGGTTGCTCGACACCGATATGGCGTCTGTCTGACCCACTCACGGTTGCAAAACCTCGTCAAATGCACAACTCAATAAACTCCTTTTCTCTCGTAATTTGGTCAAAACCACAGGCTCTCGTCGCTGTCGATCGGGTTTTTCTTGTGTCGCTGGTTAACTGGTAATCGATCGCGTCGCTAATAATTTCCAAAGCAAATATATAAATTGCTGCTAGGCGATTCAGATGCCGCTAAAGTCGCAATCGCTTGCTGCTATGTCTGACTCTAGACAACAACTTGGCGCATCCGTTTTCTCCAAGTCTTCTGTCTTCGTCGCACTCGTTCTATATCTATTGTTGTATCCGTCGCTCCAATGCCTGTTGTTAGGTCCAAAATTCCACTCGTGTAGTCCAAAATTTGATTAGATTATTCCTTTTGGAAAACCCAGAGGCACTTTCCCTCACTTCTATTGTAATTAATTCGGTCGCCGTCGCTAATTGGCTTCTGAGGCTGACCTAGCTCCTTATCTGGGTCATACCAATGCGCGCGTCATTTGAATATCGTCGCACAATAATGCTTAATTCAAATTTCCCCAAATATCCCCCAAATGCCCTATGGAGCATGCGCAGCGTCGACTCGGAAACTCGGGGTTCCATATAAGTGGCATTGTGGTCGCTCCATAACGCGTCATCGCCAATTTTTCTTCGCACCGTTCGTCCTTCTCTCTCGCTCTACTGGCGGCATTGCAAATGACCGCCAGCTTATTGTTGACGCGTATTTCGGTCGTCGTGCTCGTGTCGTCGCTAATGTTTCTCGACGTCCGTCATTCGGTTAAGTGCGGGCGGGTGGTGACACCCTCATCATCAACCTCATCGCGGTTCGGCGCCTCTTGCGCCCGGCATCGGCACCAGCAGTGTGTCAGTGTGCGAGTGCCACCTCCTGGAGTGTTCGCTTCGTTGCTGGGGGAGTACATGCCGGGGCGACGTCCCACCTCGTCCTCGTCGCTGGCCGTTGGGAGTACATCGACTCCTGGTCTTTTCCTCGTTTCGCGGTGCATACTTGCACGGATCGGCCTGCATCGGTCATCGTCATCGTCATCCTGGTGTGAGTGTCGTGTGTGTGTGGGCAGTTTGCTGCTGCAGGAAGGCCTTCAAAAAAAAAAAAAATAAACGTTTCCGCGGTTAGGAAGTGTTCGGACACTTCTGTCGGCGACGCTGCGGGTTGCTCGACGAGGACTTGCTGCCAGGTAGTATGTACGTTATGGTTCCTTTTCCCTTTCCTAAACTCCTAATTTCCCCTTACAGCAGTGCAGTATTGGTGGCTGCATAAATGCATCCACTTCTACTACACTTCGCATTGTTGTGCTGCTCTCTCTCTCTCTCTCTCTCTCTCCCTTTCATAGTAACCGTAATTCTAACCTCAATCTCTCCTCACTCTACGATGTTTATGTCACGTCACCTCATTCTTGTGGCACATTTCAAATATCAAACTTGCAAAGATTTATGAATGCAAAGTAAAATCAAAAAGTCGTTTTCTTGAATAAAACAAAAGAAAATCCACAAATCTTAAAAATTATTTTTTAGCAGACATCTCACACAAAATGCGAGTAAATTGAATTTTGGCATCCGAAATTCGATTTATCCATTCTCCAGATACAGATATATACAGACACATAGCATGAAAAAAAAATTTTTTAACAATAGTTAATATTTAAGTATTTTTTGAAAAAAAAATTTATTGTATCGTTTGAAAGTTCCCACTCTGAGGAAGTAAAATTATAGAAACAAAGCTGCTCATATACACTTGATCTAGGCCATAGTAGCTAACTGATTCTTTTTACATGAAAAATCATCTTATATTTGGATGAGCCACATAAGCTACAGTTAAAATTAATAGATAAATACAAGATTCTAAATATCTAGATATAATTTTTTTTTCTTAATAATTTACAAATCTTGAATATTATAATATTTATATTATAATTATTTTAATATTTTACAATAATTGAAATATAATAATTTAATACTTATAATATTTGAAATATTAATATATTTGTTCGCTATAATATGTGACGTATACTCAATACATATACTACTAGTTTAGAATTCAAAATGAATTATATTTTGGCTGAACATGAAGTGTACATAACCCGTTTGTGCCATTGGGGTCATGTACGATCCACTTATGTTTTTCAGTCTTTTGGAGTTTTTGTATAATAATCTCAAAATTTCATAATATTAATCGAAGGATTAAATCATAATAACTTTTTTTTCTTGTGTAGGATAAAAGTTTTCATAAGCTGAATTTAGACCTCGAAAAAGCTAAAATAATGAAAAAACTTTTTATATCAGAATTTTCTTAATTCTTAGCGAAAAATAATTTCTATATGAGTTTTAGAAAAAGAACTCAATGATCTCATGTCCTCGGACTTAATGTGTTAATAATCAGACTTTTAAAATTAGAATTCAAAATGAATCATTTTTTAACAATGTATATTCTTAACAATAAATCGATTATTTTGTAGTTAATTTATTCCAATTAAAATAAACTACTAATAAAGTAATGAATAACAGATGAATTCTTTATTAAAAATAATTGAATACATTTTGTAATTATTTTTGAATACACTTTCCACAATTTGAGATTAGTGAGAGTATTAAAAATGAATTTAAATGTACTCATAAATTTACTGATTTACTAGGAAACCCTTTTCGAAGAAGTTCCAGAATACTATTGGAATTTTATTTGAGTTCTCATACATGAATAAAAGAATACATAACTCCGAGCTCTATTGGAACCCATTCTGAACAAGTGTGCCTTCTGAGATCCTCAATTGAAGAGAGAGGATCAATCAACTTTTTCATTAACTCTCCTGATGTTGGTACAGTAGTTGAGCAAGTAGTAACAGAATCAAGCTTTCGCAATATAAAAGTCCAAAAATAGTCAATTGTTCTTGATAGCAGTTTAAATTGCGTATCAAAAAGGTCCAGCATGGTCGACCACAATCTGCACGGTGACGCATTAACAACTAAGATACTTTGACTAGAGTTACTAGGCGAGGTAATTTTTAGGAGTCGAGGCAATGAACGTATCTATGTTTTTATTTTAATATGATTATTTTGACTATTAAAAGGTAGTTTTCTTTAATATTTTTAATTTTAATTATATACTAGCACCAATTGTACTTATTACAATTGATTTCTCTTAAAGAAGATGTGCAATCTTTATTATATTTCGTCAATTCAAAAAGCCGGTAGGGTAGGAATCTATACTGCTATAGCACATCGTCTTAAAGCAGAAATATTCAATTATACGAGGGGTATTCAAAAAGTAAGTTTCCCTAATTTGGCGTTTCTCTCAGACGCCACCTAGCGGACTTGAGCTGATCACAGTTTCAGTTTAGGTTCTACCGATAAGAGCGGAATTGATTTTGGTGGCCAAGAATACTTTTTTCAGCAGTACGAGCTCGACAATCATGGAGCTACCAGTGCAAAGCGGGTCCGATTGTGAATTACGTGCGGTTATCCGTTTTTTAACTGCAAAAGGGTTAAACGGCAATCAGATTCACAGTGAATTGGTGACTATTTATGGTAAAGACTGTATGAGTGTGCAGAAGGTGCGAATATGGCGCTCAGATTTTCTCGAGGGACACGCAGAAGTGCACGATGAGCAGCGTGCAGGACGCCCAAAAAGGGCCATCACCGACGATGCAATTCAAATAGGAAATTTTCGACCACCCACCTTACTCTCCAGACCTTGCACCAAGTGACTATTTCCTTTTCCCAAAGTTAAAAGAAAGTTTGGGTGGCCAGCACTTCGCTTCAAATGACGAAATCGAAAAAGTCGTTAAATCGTGGATCCAAAAACAGGGCACGCCATTTTTTAAGGAAGGTTTATTTAAGCTTGCAAACAGATACAAAAAATGTATTGAAATCCAAGGCGACTACGTAGAAAAATAGCTTAAGAGTAAAAGAATAAAGTCAAATTATTTTTATAGCCTAAAACTAGTGTTTTATTTTTTTCCCAACACAGGGGAACTTATTTTTTGAATACCCCTCGTACTATTCAGGGTATTTTTGTACAATTCAATACCTTTTTGCAATTACATTTTTTTTTCTGTTTTATAAATTACAATAAATTGTGAGATTCAGAAATTTCTGCAATTGAAAGTAGTGATGTATATTTTCTTTCAATTCTCCTTCATTATTGCTATGTTATTAAAGATAAATAATAATGCTTCGGCATTGCAATTATATTTGTATAAACTTACTATAAGATAAAAATATTAACAATGTTTAAATTGAAAAAAATCAACTTAAAAGGATATTGTTGACATGTGCATCAACGCCGTTAAAAACTCACTTACATGTATACGCACACATGCACATACATACACACACAAATACAAATGTAAACATTCAATTATATACTAATATAAGTGTGTTTAATAGTAGGCGATGTATAATATATGGGTGATTCTACGCAAACGGAAAAATAAAAAATTTTAAAATCGCTGAAAGTTTGGGAAAATGTTGCATTCAATATCCAAAACATGTTTCTAAATTTTGAGAGTAGATAAGCTATGCCGGATCTGGCGCACCCCCACCCCGCATCCGGGTGCGCCAGAACCGGCATAATGTTTCTGGCTCACCCTGCTGCGAATGAGCCAGAATCGCTTCCCCCCCCCCTCCCACTCCACCGCAGAGCTAGAAGAGACAGTGTGCCTGAACCGGCATAGTGTTTCTAGCTCACCTTGTTGCAGATGAGTTAGAAGCGCTATCTCTCTCCCCCCTCCCCCGCTGAGCTAGAAGAGACACTGAGCCAGAACCGGCCTAGGGTTTCTGGCTCGCCCTGCTGCGGATGAACCAGAAGCGTCACCCCTCCGTTAAGCTGTAAGAAGCAGTGAGCCAGAAACGGCATAACATTTAGCGCGAGCGGCCCATCATTTTGCAGCCACTTCCCGCTGTCCGGTGTCCGCTGCCGGCTGCCGGTTACCGCCTGCGCTGAGCTAGATGTGGCGCTTAATGTTTTTCTTTTGTATTTTTGCTCGGAGTGAGCCAGAAGTACGCGGGAGAGGAGTACCGTGCTGCGACCACATAAAAGAAGATGAAGGAGGCTTTTTACACCCCTTCCATTTCTCGGAGGGTGAACTCCAAGAGCAAAAAGCAGGTCGACACATCCGAGACTTCTCGGAGGAGCACTCGAGGATGCGAGCTGCAAAGTTCACCTCGACCGACGTGACAAATCGTACCTCCTTATATCCCCTGAGTGACGCTTTTCTTACTACGTGTTTAGCGCCGTGGGGTTTCGTCGCCTAGTGGTAGAGCGCCGTACTACTCTGGCCACGAAATTCAAAATGTTAAGATGAATACGAGAGTTCAATATTATGAGAATTTTAATAACTTTTAAGCGTTACCTTCAATATTAGAGTATACATTTGATTTTATGCATCGAGTAAATGTTTATTTCGATAAGCTTTGAAACAAAGTAGAGACAAATAATTTAATTAAAATTTTTTTTTTATTTATATTTAATATTTTGCATTCAATTGTACATTTTGCATACTTGATATTTTGCATCCAACGTTTCATGGCATCGACGTGCACAGACGCGCAACTCAGGTCCAGACCTGCATGGTGATTCGTGCATGCTCTGGAATCCTTAGGCAGCTTGTACAATGAAGGACAACCCAGGTTCTCAATGTTGTATACCGGACTAAATGCACAAATCGTTTACTTAATCTTTTGTTACTGTTATGGATTGCAAATATTATTTCGACGTATAGAATTGATTCATCAATATTTTCGCGTGGATGATTATTATCAGTGTCATTAAATTTTATAATAAATATAAATCATCATAAATCATGATACGAAAACATTGTATTTTCAGTAATTTTGAAAAGCCTTTTTATCATTTAAATTTGTTTATTGTTTAGAAAAGAGTCCTTTGAATTCTCATTTGGGAGTCAAATTTTGTTTCTGTAAATATCTACAGCAACCCGAGATGAATGAAGTGCTTAAATCCATCGGGTTTGCTTTATAGGGTAAACATATTTTTGTTATGCTTTATTTCATTTAATCT
>UELV01162678.1:0-10714 GCA_900490015.1 Megastigmus stigmatizans
ATTCAGCACACCCAAAAACATAAGGTACGATACCTTGGATCAATTTATTGTTTCGTTTTACAAATGAATTTTGCGATCAAAAACATGATAAAAAATGACGTCTTTGGTCGTTAATGGGTTAATTAATAAGAAAATATATCACTTTAATATTTTTCAATTTTTTATCAATAATCTCATTATACTTTTAATAATATTTTACACATTTATTATATACAATTATATTATAACACAATTTTTTATTTAATTTTTTTAATCGAATTAGTTAACGGATTATATTCTACAAAAGTATCGTGTATAATTCACTCGAAAGCTGCTGTATTAGCCACAGTGGGTTTGAAGAAGGAAAAAGTTTGATGAAAGTTAGTATAAAATCGGTTTGCATAGGTCGTTTCTACATCAAAAGTAGATTCAAAATTCGTCAAAATAAAAATTGTAGCTGATCTCTTTCGCATTTTAACAATGTTTTTGTATTTTAACCAATTGAGACACAGTAACACATATTCATCTAATATTTCGTTGCGAACTTTTAGTCATAAAAATGTCATGCATACATTTCTGCTAGTTTGTGATCACTATTCTTATAATCTATACCATTCTCTACAATATGAAGGTATTAAAAATTATAATTTATATGTTGTGAAATAGTTGTAAATAAACAAAACCAAAAAACTTATTAAAAAGTTACTATTTTTCAAGTTATATACTTTAATTTTCATATATTTTTTCTTCTATTACTAACAAATCAGATACCTTAGGTACACTCAGTTACCGCTAGGTGCCCGAATTTGGTTCCCATATATAAAACGAGATACTCTAAAGTATATGCATACCCCTGTCCATACGCTAACAAATGCTGCTTGTCATTTCTATTATTGCGATTTACTTTAAAATCAGCCATGGAAATAAATGTTTTCATGAAGATAATAGAAGAAAGGTATGTGCTGTGTGCGGAAAAAAATTACATTCGGAAAACTAAAACCAGAAAAATTTCTCATAAAAAGGAACACTGGTATAATCCTTTAAGTAATGGTACAACTTGTTGTCTCACACTTCTTGATGCTGAAAAAGGCAAATTTATTAGACCTTTACAGAAAATGCCAAACTATACAAATTTGATATTGCAAAAAAGAACTCGTAAAACTGACAGTACCTGCAACTGTTATACAGGGTGAGGAATAAATATGGAAACCCCAGAAAATTTTAGAGGATAGTTACTGAAACAAAAAACTTAAGGTCAGGTCTTAAGTAATTTTTATCAGGGAATTCAATGGTGACCTTAGATTTGACCTTGAACCTCATCTTCAAGGTCATTTTAAGGTCAACTTTTATTTTTTAAATGGAAACCCCTATTTTTGACATGAGCAATCGAAAGAGCGGGAAATTCTACGTTCAGATATGTATTGAGGTCTAAGGTCAACGTTACTTCAACGGGTAAAATAGAGATGAAGGTTATGCCAGTATGAAAATCCCGGAAAATCCTGCAGGATTAGTGATAATTATAAAATTTAAATTTTTTCAAAGGCAGAATCCTTATTTTAGCGTTTCCCAAATTTTAAGATTTTTTTCTAATATTTTTGAGTGTTAAAAAGCGGCTAGCTAGGTGTCTAGCGTTTCAGCTATCTATTTCTGAAAGATGAATTTTTAATAAATATTCTTACGTTTTTACAGTCGAAAAATTTAGTATAAGGTAGATACATACTTTGCATTCTATTTGTTGCCGCAGTTTCTTGGTCAGTCTCCTTCACTAACTAAAAAAAACTTACTTTATTATACTTATTCTGTTGATCGGAAAAATTTACTTTTATTTTATTAAATTTATAAATTATTTAACTGTAAATTTTTCTTTAATAAAAATGTTACAGTTATCATAATGATGATAAGGGGTTGGGCGATCGACAAAAATCGTACAATGATGTAACAGCTATTTTTAATCGAACTTTTCGTAATGGGGGTACTCCCTTGTCAAAATCAACTTACTTTTTGTGGGGTTACTTGAAAGATCGCGTTTACAGAACTAATCCCCAAAATCTTGATGAATTAAGACAAAGAATTGTTCAAGAAGCTGCCCTTATTCCACGAGAAGTTATTCGAAACGCAACTTTGTAATAGGATTGGTTATTGCCAAGAAGTTGGTGGAGGACACTTTGAACATCTATTGTACTTTAAAAAAGTAAAATCTACTTACTTTAAAAAAGCACCATAAGTGAGAGGCGAGGGCAACACACTTTAAAAAAATACCCCATGTTAGAGGCGAGGGGAGCTCATTTTAAAAAAGCACCCCGAAGGGAACAGAATCCTTCTACGTCCACGTCGCTGTTCCTGGATAGTGCTAAAAGCAGGATTCTGGTTTGAAAAAATTGAAATTTTATATTAATCACCAATCCTGCAAGATTTTCCGGGATTTTCATACTAGCATATTATAAATTTTACCTCTATTTTACCCGTTGAAGTAACGTTGACCTTAGACCTCAATACATATTTGAACGTAGAATTTCCCGCTCTTTCGATTGCTCATGTCAAAAATAGGAATTCCCGTTTAAAAAATAAAAGTTGATCTTAAAATGACCTTGAAGGTGAGGTTTAGGGTCAACTCTAAGGTCAACATTGAATTCTCCGATAAATATTACTTAAGACCTTAAGTTTTTTATTTCAGTAACCATCCTCTAAAATTTTCTTTGGGTTTCCATATTTATTCCTCACCCTGTATATGTTTAACTGGTAGATTCAAAGGCCACATTAAAGTGGAAAAGGGTAAAGGGTACAAAACAGATTTAAAAAACACAATCGACATTTCTACGGGGCTTTATGGATCTTCAACAATAAATGAAATTCGGGCTTCAACTGTAACTAGCAAAAAAAAATAAAGATTCGATTCTGATGTGTGCCAAATGTTTTCAAGAGATTGGAAAAGGTAAAAATCACGTTTGAAAAAATTACAAGGAAAATGTATTAAAAATTGTAGAAAAACTTTCTGAATAAAATCAAAATCAAATTGTTACTAGTATTATGAAGAAACAGGTTAACCCTTAAATGACACACGTCAAAATAATAACATAAATGGGGTATTTCAGACCCCAGGGGGAAAAAATGTTTATAACTTTTTTATTTATTAATATTTTCATTTGCAATTTTTTTACAAGTACCTTAAGGTCTCTACTAAAGGGTATTTTAGTTCATAAGATCCAAAATTATTGTTTAGATATTGAAAAAAATCGAAATTTGTTTAAACACTGAAAATCTATCCCTTTTACTAAAAAATTCATAACTTTTTGAAATTTGAATATTTTCCGATGAAATTTTAATGGCTAACTCGTGAAACTATAACCTTTAGGATAAAATTAGTTTTAAATACCAATTTTTCAAAAAAGGTATTTATTTGAAAAAAAAAACTGATGAAAAAAGGATGAAATAAATGAAATAAGCATGCTGGTTATTTATTTATTTATTTATTTATACAAAGCAAACAGTGGCGCGTAACTTTGAAAAATTTTCGGTCAAAAACACTCTGGGGTCTTTCGGACCCCCAGTGTCATTTAAGGGTTAAACCGAAACTGCTATAATTAAAAAAATTACGTATATTAGTATAAATGTATCTACCGGTGGTCGTAAGACAAGAATTACATTGAATCCTACAACCGAAAAAAATATTTCATTTGATAAAGAGAGTTTGGATGACTTTCGAATAAATTTAGGAGTTTCAGTTAATCAAATGAAAATGGTTATAAATTTTGTAAAATGCAACGTAGGGAGAAAGTCTATTCCGCCACATTACGCAAAGCATATGACAGAAAAATCTAAAGTTTTAAATGATGTATTTAAACACGGTGTATACGACTTTGATTGTGAAAATGATCCAAAGAATCGAAACATGAAACACTCTCGACCTGTCATTTATGCAGATACTAAAGACCTTTTCGATACAGTTGTAGAAAATCGAAATATACAAGGAAATATTATTGTAAAAGTAATGGCTGATGGAGGTCAATGCTTTTTCACGATAAGTTTAACCATTCTTCCAGATGATTATTCTCCTACGAAGAAAAGATCGACTTTCAAAAGAAAACTTCATCCTGAGGGTGGGAGTATTAGTAAAAAAGGACAGCTCACTAGTGTAGATCCATTAGTACTATTATGCGTAGTTCCTCAAATAAAGGAAATGTACGAGAATGTTAAGCTGTTATTCGAACTTACAAAAATTAATATTATCCCATTTAAATTTTTTGCAGATTTTAAACTTTTACTTATTATAAATGAACACAACAAGTGAAGCATTAAAATGCATTGATATACTTTCTGAAACTTTAAAAATACATGTAATTCTTGCGCATGTAAAGGAGAGCTTGCAATACATTGAAAATAACCATGGTCTCGGCTTTTGCTCCGAACAAAGTGGAGAATCTGTACATCGCGAATTTTTGAAGTATTGGCATCGCTGCAACATAAGTAATATTTATGATGAATCTTGTGCGTCAAGATTACATAAAGCCGTAACTGAATTTTCATGCCTTTGTCTTTAATTTTTAATATTACAAAATCTTATTTTATTATATAAACGTACAAAAAATTTAAAAAAAATTACAAAAGTAATAAAAAATACAAAAAAAAAAAAAAAAAAAAAAAAATTATAATGAAAAGTACAAAAAAAATCGGGTCATATTACCACTACGTCCTCGTCGTTGACCCTCGGTTAAAAGCTAAAAGTGGTTTACAATATTGAATTACTTGTCTAATTTTGAATTTCACAAAATTCAACTCGAAATTTTGAAAATGATTAATTTCCAACAAAACAGGATTTTCGGCTTTTTTATTGGAAACTATATTACAACAGGGAAAATAAAACTTTTAATACCTTGATATTGTAGAGAATAGTTTAGATTACAAGAATAGTGATCATAAATTAGCAGAAATCCAATCATGACATTTTTACGATTAAAAGTTTGCAACGAGAAATTCGATGAATATTCGTTACTTTGTCGCAAACGGATAAAATACAAAAACATTAATAAAACGCGAAAGGGATCAGCTACGATTTTCATTTTCTCAAATTTTGAACCTACTTTTGATGTGGGAGCGACCTGTGGAAACCGATTTTGTACTCATTTTCACCAAACTTTTCCCTTCTTCAAGACCACTGTGTTGCAGAAATATTTTCCAAAAATTCAAAACTGAAACTAATATCTACTAGACCGTATTTTACGTTATCACTTTGATGTGAACCATCGAAAACAACTAAAAATGTATAAACAAAATCAATGTAATTTACAAAAGAACCTGTACGGTTATTATTATCAACTCCGCAGTATGATTGTCTGAAATACTCATACATTTGATATAAAAGAGTATAATTCTTTGTTTTGTTATCATTATTTAAATTTTCGTAAGGATATCTTATGGAATTTAAATAAAGTTACCATTTGATAGATCACAAAGATTCAATAGAGCAGGATTTGTATTTTGTTGCTTATTACGATTCGTTTACAAACCGAAAATAAATCTTGGTTAAAGGTGTGAAAGGACTCAAGTGATCATCAAAGAACAAGTAGATAAATACTTCAACTTTTATTAATACTTGTTGCGACGTTTCGATGGCTTAGTATACATATATCATCTTCATCAGGCAAAAAACTCTAATAAATGGTATTTTTCATGATGTATGTTATTTGAAAAATAGTTTGTATGCATTGTTGTGTACGTATCGCGAGGTCCGGGAGAGAACTGACCTAGTGAGTAACGAAACCAACAAGGAACGATAGCTTCAACATTAATACTTAAATCTTGGTTTTTCCAATTGCAAAGTCGTTTTAAAATATTTGATAATGGTGCTTAAATAATCACCATTATCAAGTATTCGCAGCAATGCTAACTTTTTGTAATCATTTTCCTCCAAGTGAGGCATGAATAATTTAATATTCTTCACTGCAAGGTTTTCATTTTTATTATAATTTGCAGCGTTTTCCACATTTTTTCTTACATGTAAAATGAGTTAGTGTCGAGCATAGTAAACTATTTTTTTTTATAATCTTCAGCAAATCCAAGAAGGTAGGATAGTGGCACTGTATATGAATATTTTCCATTAACTTCCTTTGCTTTCTCAGGTATCCCCGGAACGGGACTAAGCGTATAAAGAAGTTTGGATATATCTTTCGTTTCATCACCTTCATTTAATGAACTTGCAGCTTTCATTAAAGTTGTTATGCTGGGATTAGAACATCTGCCGATCTCTATATTATTTAATTCGTAACGAATACTATCAAAAAGAAACATGACAACATTATTATATATCCACAATCCGCTCTCCTTCAAATAACCACATGGATCCACGTGGAATTTACCTGGATCTAAATGAAATCTGAAATCCAGCTGAAATCTAGGACGTCTTTCAGCAGGGCAGGCTCAAATATCCTATCAGGTTTAGATGTTGTAAGTTAATACTGAATTACTAGGTATGTCTGGCCTTTTTCCAACTATTTTATTGTTCATATGAATATACATTACCGACGACGACTATATTTCTTATCGTAGAAGAAATTTTTAACACAACTGACCACAATTGCTTTCTTTCCAGCCTTGACATACTTTCTAACTGTAGGTTATATTTACTCTGGATCCAAAATACTTTAATAATTCTTGCGGAGGTTTGAGGTTACCAAAACTATTATAATAATCGACGGGATTGAGTTGTTTGACATATGCCATCCAATGACTTCCAAAACCTTCTGAGTCATCCGAATTCACAATGACTATCTCGAAGCATTGAGGTTCCTTTACAGGAAGAGTATCGCAAGAGTAAAAACCAATAAAATATGGAATCTTTAATGCTTTGGCAGCTCTTTTAAGTTCAAAATTGTCCATTATTTTCTTTTTACAATATTTTTAACTTTTTTAACCAATCTATTACCGCGTACTAGATTGGCTACATTTAAAACTCACTTTTTTCACTTTGCTTTTTATCCTGCTGTTTTTTCTTAATTGCTTTTATTTTCTGACGCACCATGTTTGTTTCTTAACACCACTTCCACACTTAGCTTGCTCCTTTTCATCTTTAATTTTTTCTTTATTACAGTAACCAAGTATTTTTCCTAAACATTCATGATAACATTGATGATTGGTATTATTATGTCTGATACGAAACCTTCTACAGTCGACAACCTACTCTCGCTAATTCCCTTCTCATGCTGTCCTTCATCTAAAGCTATAATATAAATATAATAATAAAAATGTGACTTTTTGAAAAATCTAACAAAAAAAAAATAATTTTTTTTACACTCTGATTATGTCTAGTAATTGAAATTTTTAGCTTCTTCTTCTATAGACATGATGTATTTGTTACGTCCCGAAACGTATATTCATTTCTACATTTCATTTCACATACCGACCTTTGTCGAAACATCTCTTTAACTTTGGCTATACGCAAAAGCACAGAGATCATATTCTTCAAAGGTCGTTCATACACACCTAAATACCATATTTTTCGCCCGTCAGGCGTTCAGCCCAGCTTCTAAGCGCAGCTGATTGCTTCACGCGCTGATCTGTCTTTACTCGACGGATTTCTGACACACTTATCTTTACCACCTCTCTGGGTTTTTGGCGAGAATCGAGGTATCCTGCCTGATCTAGAGAGAAACATTAGTCAGTCCATTTTTGAGCTTCAATTAGAGACAGATCGAGCCGATTGAGCCGATCCCAGTCAGAGTCCCTCGAGTAGACAGACACGTCAAGTATACGCGATCTCTCTCGGGTAGTATTTAATAAACGAATAACGTTTAAACCATAAAAGATTCCGACTCATAAGTTCTAACCCAACCTCACGGTAAACAATTGGATACTAAAGTTATCCAATTGAGACGGTAACCGGAACCACATAAATTATGTATACGTGTCGATATATAATTTAAATAAAATAATATTATATTATTTTACGTCCCTTCCGGACGTAACATAAGAAATTTGGTGCTAGGTGTGGGGTTACCGCCAGTGAGCGCCAAGGTTAGAATTCGCGTTCGCGTATCGCGGTAATTATTCACTGAAGGAAGACCGTTCAGTCCAAGGGCCAATTATCTGAGAGGATGTCAAGGATCGCCGAATTCTGGTTGCTGATCGTCTTGGTCCTATTAAGGTACGTGAATTATATATTATCACTATATAATATTATTTTGTCCCTTTTACCGTGGGTTTTTACATTTTCGCGAACGGAAAGGTAACTCAATTGAACTCGCGACTCCGTCACAAATATTGACGTTAAAAAGGATTATAGATTTAAATCTATAAAGAATAAATAAGGATTTTGTCTCCCTTATTTATATTTATTATTAAATAAATTTATTTATCAAATTTTTAATTAAAAGATTTATTAAGCAATTTCAAACTCGCGTAGAAACTATAGATTTAAATATATACCGAGTATATTGCTAGATATTTTGGGATTATTCAATACTTATTGGCATTAATAAAATACTTGCGTATCTCAAAACGCTTGAGTCGACATTTGATGTTAAGAAGGTATTGAAATCAGCAAAATATTTTATTGTATTATCGCATTAACGTTCGATAACCACAACCACTTTCAAAATTATTTCGAAACGCAGCATTTTTTCGCGTTTCGCGCGTCAGTCAAAGATAGACATGGCAACTCACAGAAACACAATGCCAGAGAACACAGATTTCTCTAACTCATACGACGTGCCGGACTCACAGATCCGACACATATGACATTTAGAGCCGTATCTCCTTTAGGCGAGATAAAGACAGAAGCAGGAAAACCCTATATTATAAACATTCGACCCGGACTTGATACAATACCAGTACCGCCACCCGGATGCCGATGGACAGTCGTATCTCCGAATACAACCACTGGTAAGACGACAAGGGACGATTCAGACAGATTAGATTCGTTACAGAATACACCAAACTTAGCTACCGCTCGACCAACATACGCTGAGGCTTTTCACCAAGAGCCCTCAGTTGAAGTATTCTCTAACAGGCCTAGTTCAGATCGAAGACCCACTCGGATGCCCGTAGAATATAATGCAGCCCCCGCGAATAACGCACTGACATTTCATCAAGCAGCAAATTTCATTCCGGAATACAGCGGAGGCCCAGACGGATTAGCTCAGTTCGTATCAATATGCAGGGAGTTTTCGAATAGATACAGAAATATAGAGGAAATTTGGATTATACATTGCATTGCCCGAAAACTAAAAGGCAAGGCACAAGAAGCATACGATGTTAGGGCTATAGATAATAACTCGATTGAAAATCTCCTACAAGATCTCACGCGTAAATTTGGATACGTCGGCAGACCAGAAGAGATCCGAGAGCAGATGTATAACCTCTGCCAAAGGTCAGGAGAACAGGTAGCAGATTATGGCTTGCGAACACAATTCGTGCTTTAATTTGTGGAACACCAAATTGTGAAAAACAAATGTTATAATAAGTTTGTCAGTTTATAAGTTTATTGACAAGTCCAAACGGATTGTGTTTTAAAAATTTGTATATTTATTCGAAATATCTTTATAAACCAAAATATCTTTATTTATCTCAGTTGTTTTCTACAACATCAGAAAGTGGATACTTTACATTTTCCAAACAAAACTTTACCGCATAGCATTTTTATTTTTGATGACCTGGCAATAGACAAGCAAAATACAATGCGAAATTACTATAGCATGGGAGCACATGTTCATGCAGATTCTTTTTATCTTTGTTTAACTCACTTGCGAGTACCGAAACAATTAATTCGCGACTATGCAAATTTAATTATTTTATTTCGTCAAGACTTAAGAAATTTGCAACACGTCTTCAACGAGTAAATAATGGTTTCGACGTTTATAAACTAATCCCCAATGTTTACATTTCATATTATGCATTCAATTCACATGTACTTCTAAATTTTGACAATTTACAAATTCACTTTTACAATATTGACAATGATATTTTTCATTCCTGAAAATACAATAAAATATAAGAATTATTTCACGTATATGTAAAAAGTTTTAATACAATTTTTACATAAAATTTATAATATTTCATTCCATATTATAATTTTAACTTTATCTACATTGCCAGTATCATTTTGAATAAAAATTTTATTTGCATTTTTTGATCTTGAAAGTGCTACGTACAGTTGTCTATGTAAAAACAATGGTTTATTCAAATAGATTTCTATTTTTTCAAAACTTTGGCTTTATGATTTGTTAATGGTCATTGTAAATGCTAATACAATTTTAAAATGTTTACATAAAATGGAAAAATCACTTTTTTTTTTGTTTAAATTAAATTTTCTTATAATTTATAAATTTTTAGAAAATTTTAAGGGTCACCATCGGAAAGAGCGAATCTTAGCCTATAAAAATATGTATTTTCTTAAAGATTTACTAACAAATTGTGTCTTTAGCACAACGATGAAAAAAGAGTGAAATTTATGCCATCTTGGGCGATTACGGGTTAACGACCTTACGAAGGTGAATAAAAATACCAGTATAGCATATATTGACTAAGGCATTTTTTGATGCTCAGAATTCAAATTTGTCATTAGTTTTGCAAAATTAATTCGTTTAAACATTTTGTTTAAACAAATTATTGCATAATTGAGATTTTTTGCAAAATAAAGACCGGAATGGGATTCTACAGAAAAAAATACGTCTGGAATACTAGTTCAAATTCTCTTCATTAGAAAACGAGAATTTTCAAATGAAAAATATGGTCTCCCGTACTT
>UELV01162768.1:2767-15267 GCA_900490015.1 Megastigmus stigmatizans
GGGGGGGGGGGGGGGGGTGGCACTGACACCGCGACCTGCATTCGGGCCATTGTGCCTCAGCGGCGGCAGCGGCGACCACGACGTCGAGGCTGCTCTATTCGTTTACGTCATCGGTCGGGCCGCAACGCCGATTCATACACACTATATAAGGGGCGAGAGAGCTTAAATTTACCTCGCGACCGTCACTGCCGTGCGAAAAAAAGAGTTGGATATATTCGCGGTGGAAATCTTACGAGCTGTATAGGAGAGAGGAAGAGCTGGTGGAATCCAGAGGGAATTACTGGCGCACTGATGAAATGCTGTTTGCGCTGCAGAATTGTATATCTGGCTCTTTTTCTGCGGCTGCGCATTCCCCGCCTGCCTTTTCACACTTTTAACGCTGCTATTTTTAGGAATCCTCTTTGTACGCTTCGACGATTGGTCGGCAAAAGATATGCATCGAATTTGGTGTCGCATTATATTGGGCGCGCGACGTGTTACGGAGTATTGATTTTTCCTTTGATTGCAATGCGTTGAATGTTTAACGCAATCGCAATTTAAGTGAGATATTCGATACGTTACTTTGACAATTTATTAATTGATTGTAAAGATAGAAATTCAAATATTTATTAAATTGAACTTAAAAGTGCATTGTTTAGATCCTGCAATAACGTTTTTTAGTACAGGGAAAAAATTTATGGATGCACATAATGTTAGAAAGCTTTTACATGCGTTAGAAATACAAATTGATTCTCGTTAAAAGAATGAGGTCGAATTTATAACAAACATTGTGATAGATACGTAGTCTGTATGTGTACTGCGGTCTATATAGATTAAATTACACGTACCCTGAGGGTTATATCCTGTATTTTAGTTGTTCACGCGCATTCCATGATAAATCTCAAGTTTGATTTTCCCAACTGCACTTGACACGAAGATAATAACAACTATCAATCAAGTACAAATGACTAGACAGACTTCATTACAATCTAACGGATTAAATAGTAGCGCAAGCTAAATATACTTTTATCAATATTTTTAAAGAATTGAATGAATTAAAGAATATAAAAAGATTAAAAAGTTAAATAATATAGTTATTCATTTAACAACAGTTTTATTTCTATAAAAGCGGTTTTTTTAATTCTTATAGCACTTGTTTGCAAAATGTACATTTCTTTTAAAAGATAGATTAGAATTAAATTCAACTGTAAATAATAAAGTGCAAGGGGGTCAAGTAATTAAAAAATAAGATGTACAATTAAATAATGAAGACATGTAATCAAGGATTTTATCATAAGTTTGAAATCTTGTATTCATTTTTTCGGAATACGTGATTACCTTTAAGTGTTTCATAACGGAGCAAATAAGCTGGTGACCGAGTTAATTCTTCGTTGACTGATGAGAATTTTCAATTATTTTTTCCCGGTTCTCTCCTTTGTTTCTGAATCCTTTGTCAGCCGGCGACTTCCCTGTGGGAAAACTTACTTTTCACGAGTTCTAAGCATTGTCTCAAGTAAAATTAACACTTTTTCACGAAATTTTGTTTTTTAGTTAAATGTAATTTAACATTCGGGGATTAAAATGTTTTAATTTAGGTAAATAGGTGAAGAAAAGTTTATTTTATTCAATTCATTTTATTTTGCTGTATGGTAAGAAATTCGGATTAAATTATTATACCTTTATATTTTTAAAAATTCCATCAAACAAATTTATATTTTTCTTTCAGTTTTTGTGCATTACTAAATGTTTTATAGAGAACGAATAAAAAAATTCGTTTACATGACTGAAGAAAAGGAACGATAATAAACACTATATTTAAAACTTGCTACATTATCCCGTTTCTAGAGCAAAAACTTTAAAACACGAAAATAGAATTTTGATAATAAAGTATAAAAAGTGAAGTATAAAAATAATTCAGATATAAAATGGAATGATTGCTTTATTACCTGTTAAAACTCTATAGTCTCACTAGTTCGTGCAACGACCTACTTCTCTATAATTTACAATTGCAACTTTTCGCGATTATTCATCCGAGTATAAAAATACAGGGTGGAAATAGCTGAACTTAAAAATGATTATTTCAATCTTTAGAAGGCTAGAAAAGGATGTTTTCTTTATTATAAAAAGTAATAAATGACTAGTGATTTTAATGTAATGGATTTTGTAATTCTGTAATTATTTTAAATGTTCTAAACAATTAACCTTCAGAACTCAGGATCCAAATTGTATGACAATGAAGTTTACTTACTCCCAAAAGTTTTAATTGTTTGGTAAATATAGGTATTATTTCATTATTAAATTTAGTACAATTAATTATTTTCAGTATTAACACACTATAGTATTTCTAACTTTACATAGTTTCAAATCAAAAGTTATATTTTTAATAAAGAGAAATATATTTTCGATCTTTACCTTCATCATATAATAACCATTGAAAAGATTGTAAAGTAATTTAGTAAAAATACCAATGCAGTGGAAAAAGGTCGATCTAATTATCATCACTCAAAAAATAAAATATTATTTAAAAGAAAATACAATACCAAAATTTTCCTTTCCATTAGCGATGAATTTCCCGTAAATTCTTCTTTAACAATTAACCCCGCTCTTATTAGACCATTACCCCAAAAATAATCCAGCACACCTAACCTAGAAATAAGCTCCCGCTTATAATAGTGCAACCTTAAATTGCAATTAGTTCCAAATCAGCCTACTTATTGTCAGACATCATCTTACACGTAAGAGCCACAATTAATCCTCGCGCCGGCAAAATCATCCCCTTGATCCCTCATTTCTACCCCAAATGCTGTCGGAGGAGAGCTGCGCTATACCCGGAACTACTTTCCTTTCTCATTTGTCCCTCTTCATTTTTCTCATTTGGAGCGCGAACGACGGCTAAAGCTCGGTGGCACATAAAAGTATTTCGGCACTTTTCAAACTTAGACAAGGCTTGGAGCCAAAAGAAAAGGGAAAGACAAAAAGGTCTGTACGTATTATATACATATATATAATATATATAAATGTGTGCAAATATATATGTATATAATCGTACGAATGGCTGCTGGGATATAAAGAAGAATCGAGAGTATACATAAGAGAAATTCAACGGGGGAGAGAGTGAGAGTAGCTGCCGGTACTAAGTGCGAAATATAAAAGAGGAATAAAAGGAATGGGGGGAAAGCGAATGTGGAGAGAACGGAGAATAGGAAGAATTAACGAGACGTCCCACTTCCACGGCTGCAGCAACGTCCCTTCTGTCCCTCGATTAAATGTGAGCTTACCGGTATATATGTATACGCGCCGTAGAAAAGTTGCGCGCCGTAAAGAATTCGAAAATATGGTGTGAATTTTCGAAGTAATCGAAATAAATTAAATGCTAGTGAAAACGTTGTATATGTGTCCGATATCTAAAAGATAAGCTTGGCGAGTTATACCCGCTATTTGGGATATAAAAAATAATTTATGGAGTAAAAAAAAATTCCCAGGAGGAGCGACCCTTAAAAAGCTCGTAAAAAAGTGTTTTAAAACTGATATAAAACAATGTGAGAATGCGTGTTTATGATGCTCTCGATATAAGAGCACGCATAAGTGTATTAAACTCTTATTTAAGTTTTTAGGCTAACTATTTTTATCCTATATATAATAATCTTGTATAATAAGAGTGTATACATAAATCGATTGCAAAAAAAAAGTCACGCAGCCTTTTTTCACCATTTTAACAATCCAGCCGCCTATTTCCTTGTGTCTGCAAACATAATTAAACGCAGCGTAAAAGAAGAGCTCGCAGGAGGAGTAGAGGAGGTCCGGAGGCATTATTCTCGTGACTGCGCGCAGAAAGCCCTCGCAGTCTCTAGTCCGCGCGCATATAGCAGTAATAACGCGTAGTGGCGGTAGAAAGGTCGACGTTAATGCAGCGGCGGGCCGAGCATATTCAACTCGCAATTACCCCTAGGATGGGCCACACGCGGACCCTCGTGAGAGACAGAGACTACGCGCGGCGTGTCTGTCCCCTTGCCAGTGAAAAAGGAAACAGCGCACATATACGGGGTAGAATATGGCCGTGGGACCGTGAGATAATAAAAATATTAGCGGAGGGAACGAAAAGGGCGCGTATGCGCAGCTGAAATCTCGCACCCGCGAAGCTGGAAAATATCTAATCGGTGGACTCGAGCGAATTAACTCTAGTGTGTGTTCCTTAGTCGCTTGTCCTCGACGGAGATTTTAGAAGGGGATTCTGACACTTTGGAATTACGCCCTGGAGACAAAGGTTTCAATGTTTCAGGGAGTTTAACTTGAATCCACTGCAGCAGTAGATTAACATGAAACACGGTACGCTTGTAGCACGTGTATGGAGAGAGTGTGAATTAAATTTGAGAAATTGAATTTCTAATGAATGCGAGAGACAAACGTTTACCCATTATCATTGTAAAATAGAAGTAGTGTATCCTTCATTTACGAATTTCAACATGTACCATTAAAATATATGTATATATAGTTCACTCCCAAAATTCAGTACTAAAATTATTCCGCTGCATTCTATGCTACCAATATAGACATTATGAAAATTATGTGTAAATTATATATAGTATTTATTAAAATATCAGCCATATCTGATATATATAAAACTATATTTGGTCTGTATACATCTTCGTTGCGTCTGCGAGACGAATAGCAGAGTGGGGAGAGCAAATGTGGCGCCGCGTGTCGACGCGTGTATATGGGAATAACTAGCCGAGTGGTATAGTGAGTTGTCTTACGGAGCTGCTCAAAGACAGACGTACATGCTTTCGCTCTGCTATTGTCAATTTTTGTATGAACGTTTATTCTAATAAAGTTACACTTATTTGTTCTAAACAATTAATATATCACGGACTTTCATTTATTAACTTATCAGTTGTAACAGTATTACGTGCTTTTAAATATGAAAAATTAAAGTGCACAAAAGGGGCAGAATTAGGAAAAGTAAAAAAGAAAAAAATATCCGGAAAATGGGTAAAGAGAAAGGGAGTGATTGTAACGGAGAAAAGGGTAGGGAGAGAGAGAGCGCGAGAGAGAGAGACTCGCACAGAACGAGTTGAAGAATGGCCTCCGATTGCATCTTTGTGCACGCGTTTCCTCCTTCCTCATTTCCTTCGTGCTTTATCCTTTCCTACGGTATATACGTTTTTCTTACTTGCTCGCTTGCTCGCTTACTTGCCTCCTCTCTCTTTCATTGTGTATGCTGGGGGATTTTCACTTTTGTTATCATCAACTAGTAATTAAATGGCGGCGAACGAACGCTTGTCTTTTGTGTCTGCGACCATCGCAGCTTCTCCCTACATATATACAATATATAGTGGCGATGAGCTGAGGAGAAAGAGTTGAAAGTCAAAGAGAGATAGAAATGAATCGCTGAGCTCGCTTAACGCCAATGATTCGCGCGCTTAGTCGATATCAATATAATGCTCAACGTTCGTTTTCTTCGCCTACTTTATTTTTTCCTCCTCCAAGAGCTCTATATGGCACAGAGAGTCGGTCCTGTCGACAATTCGAGAAACTCGCAGATTGCTGTTTCACAATTTTACAGTCAATTACACTTATATGAGCTCGCTTTACAAGAGCTGTTGCTGTTGCTGTTGCTGTTGCTGTTGCTGCTGCTGCTGCTGCTGCTGCTACTGCTCGCATTGAAAGAAAGATGTGCTTTTAAAGAGAAACTTCCGTCAACGGGAATCGTTCCACGTAACGCGATAAAAGAGGAAATGTATTGAATGCCGGTTATGACATTGCGCCTTTTCCGAATACATTGTGTAAGATCGCGGGGCAATCGTTTATTTTACCTTTTCAACGGTGAAAAATGCAGCTGCTGTCATAGAATTTTTATTGAATCGATGTGAAAGGTCCTTATTCGCCGTATGATATTAGTCTCTGCGATTAGTGGTATATGAAATCTGTAAAAAGTCAGCTGGGCGTTCAATAATTTCACGATGAAAGCATTTATTTAATCGTAATTTCAACCACTATCGATAAAGTTTTATTGATTTATAGTGCTCGTGTTACAATCTTTTTCTATTTCTACTTTTACATTCTTCAATTTTACCACTAACTTATCACAGGTAAAAATAAAATAGTTTTCTACTATAATATATTCTCCGTTTTCAGAAAAGTGTGCGTTCATTCTCGCACTTGTGTATAAGATGAAAAATTATCTCAATAAGATATATAGAAGTAATGTAGAATCTCATGTAGATTCTTTTATAGAAGTACAGCATCGGCATATACAGAATATCGAATATCGGTATAGAAAAATCTTCATAGCTACTTTGCACGAAAATGGCTTTGAAATATACCTTTTTAGGGTTAGTATGATAAAAAACAATATTCAATAACATATTTTGCTTCTTGGGATCACACATTTTCTAAAGGAATGTAGCAAACGTACTTTTGTAGCATCTATTTAATGTAATAAACAATTATTGCAATAGACAAAGTTATTTATTTTGTTTAAAATAAATTAGAATAATTTTAAAAAAAAGAATAAAAAAGTAGTTGCAAGTACGATATTATAATGTTTTCATTTTATCTAAAGCTTACCCGTACAAAAATGATTTATATATAATTATAAATAATCATATATAATTATATGAATATATTTATATTGTTTCTATATAACTATATATGATTGCATGCATGTATTTATATGCAGCTATATATAATTGTATATAATTTTTAACTCAGAACTCTTCGCTATCACTTATATACAGTCATTCGTAGTAGTATATAGTTACATATAATTATATTTAATTATATAAAATCGTATATAACCATACATGACTATTCATAACCGTATACAATTATATATGTAAGGCCTTACATTCAGTGCATATTGTTACCTCTAGGAGCCGACCAATTTCTTGCGCTTAGGGTATAAGTATAGAACCGAGATTCCACTTTACAAAAACATTTTTCGAAAATTCAAGTATTTATTATTTGAGCCCAATAACCTCACTTCAGTTATATATAATTATATATAATCTTATATAACCATATACTGTTATATAGAGACAATAACCTATGTATAATCATATATAATTATATATAACTACTTATATATACAATTATATACGGGAATTTTTTTTAGTTTAAACAATGGATTAGAGAAAATTAGTGAATTAAAGTATTGAATTTATTGAAGGTGCATATCCTACATTGGAAGTCCATGGGGATGCTGCATTTTCTATTATTGAAACTGTAAACTACACCAAAAATGATCGAAATTAAATTGAATGAATAATCACACCACTGAAATCAACGCAATTTTGTACCTGCTGTATTGGCCTTGTAGCATCATGCTACTAGTGCTCAAGTACGGGAGAACATAAATATCATACAATGTATTATTAGTTTTAAGTTAGTATATAGTATACCAGACCTCGCGAACAGGAAATTATTTCCTCTGCAGGATTACTATTGTATTGTAATGTATCTCTATATAATTATTACTTATGTAATTATTGTATTTACTTTGGTTCGATAAATAAAAAAAAAAATTTGGACGGGTATTTATTCATACACAGCTCCGTTAGCTTCAATGTCATACAAAAGTATGGCAAATGAACCTGTCTACGGTCTGCATTTATAATAATAGAAATAAAGGCTCTGCTGCGCAAAGCCAATAAAATCGAATGATTATACAATGCAAGTGCTGTTCACAGTCGGCCAATCGGAAACAGCACACACACATAAAACGCACAATGCTCGAATGCCTTGCGAATAAATTCTTCTCGAACAGAGTAATGCATCGATGTTGAATTAATCAAAATATAATAACCCTGTGTCACTCTTTTGAAATGTTCAGCCCGTATTTCTCCATATTTCATAATTATTCAAGCGCTTAAAAACACGCCGATATCCGTCATCAGCAATATCAGCAGCAGATCGTTTCACGACAATTAAAGCCGGCCCCACGATACAACACAAAGAACTTTTGTCACGAGGCGCGCGAATAAAGAGCATCTGACAAATTAAGTTGCGGCCCGCTCAATTTGCGTTCGTCAACGTCGCGCGCGCGATGATTCGCCAGCTTAGGTTAGCCATCGTAGTCGGTTAATTAATACGTTTCTAAAATAATTGCTCGACAGGGACTAACGAGAGAGAGAGAGAGAGAGAGGGTGGGTTTACGTATGACTTGCTGTGCGCGCGCGACTACAATTATTCGAAGATAAAAAAGCTTCATTGTTTAAAAAATGCATAAACATTAAAAATTAAAAAATTTGTCGTTTTTTGTTGTTATCTCGGCTCCTGTTGGTCTGAGCGAAAAAACCTCAAGAATAAATCCATGTGTTTTTTCAAGACGAACAAAATGAGATATGTTTAATTATAAAACATTTATTAGTTTTTTGCAAATTGCAAAAAAACACTTCGACACACTAAATCCAGCGGCATTTCTTGCGTGGGTATATTTTATGCCATTTTTTTGTAATAATTTCGGCCCGTCTTTTAGCCAACCACGTAGAGTGGATTCCGCGATCCCAAATATCCTTCCAACCTCCGCTCTTCTCATTCCAGTCCGTGTTACAGCTAGAATTACAGCTTTTATTTTCTCCTCATCGGATCTCATGATTTGAATCCTTTTGGTTTTTACCTTCGGGCTTTTAACTGCGCCTCTGACGTCCTGCCTGATTATTAGAATACGTTCAACGCTAGAATGTTTGCAATGTTAGATGCATCCCCGAGGATAGCGATGTTCGAACTGGTCGTTTAACTTGTATCGTCGAAGTGGCGAATATACATCGTCTTGCCAATTTATATATCCTATCTCTTACCACACTCACGCTTTATTGCTAACTATGCATGGAAAACCCCTAATTACAAAAGACTATCGTATCAGGTATGAACGATGCTCGTCTACATACCTGTTCACGATGTATTTCACGTATTTCCTTAATCTCGAAATTGCTCTTATTACTAAATAGCACAAAACAATACCTATAGCTTGAATTTTGGTGTATTTGTTTCCACTCCGTGTACTTATTTCCACTATTATTAAAATTTTCATAAAATTGAACTCAATCTTAACGTTATTCTTATGATAACGTTCGACGTACTCTCTTAATTTTAAATAATGAATTTTTACAATGTTGACTGAAAAAAAGGTGAATATGCACTAATTTTTGGTCAGTAATCGAGTTTGCTCTGACTTCGAAGTGAAATTTCATTAATTCAATTTAAGAGAATAAATCTGAGAATTGCGTTAGTGTGAGGAAGATTTTAAGTAATTATTTTATAAATATTCTTATTACATACGATTTGAAATCTGGTTTGACACATTTCTAAACGTTATTGAAAATGCTTTAAAAAACACATTTTACCCTAAGAGCAATTGTCTAGAAAATATATATGGCGTGTAATATATATTTATAATATTACACTAATTAATTAATTAATACACTAACTAATTAATTAATATGTATAGCGAATTTTATTCACCATCAATTCATAATTCGCATTAATACTTCCTCTCTGGCGCCAGGAGCTAACATCTCAACCGCGCGCACTCGTCATTCCCATTTTCATAATGCCGCAGCCCCCAAGATCCTATGCACGTGCGAGTGTGCAGGCGTGCAGTTAGTATTTTTACCCAGTCGTTACTATCTTTCGCTATCACCTCAACCCCTCCTTTCTGCGGCTATTGTGTTTCCCTAACCCACACGCACACACACATACGCGCATACATATGTGGAGCTTGACCGCAAGGTTCCGCCGGCTGTTCTAGCTGACCGACTTTCCTCACCACCGTCGATCCCTGATGCCAGAGAGAGAGTGAGAGAGAATCAAGACATCCCCTTCTGTATTCCGCAAAATGGCAATCTGAATTTTTCACTCGGCCTCGCATGATAGATTCGAAGAATAGTCCAGGTGCCTTAGAGTTTTTCACACATTTAAATGTATTCTGAGATATAAGGGTGCCTATTTATTAATTCGAGGGAAAATTGAAAGCTTCATTGATTAAAAAATACATAAACATTAAAAATTAAAAATTTTATCTTTTTTGCTATTATCTCGCTATATAAAAAATGTATTGAATATAATATAATTATTTGATAAAATATTTAAAAAAGTCGTATATATATATTTTGTATCTAAGAATTATTAAATATATATTTTTATTTATTAAAATTAAAACTTATGATGTACTAAGAGTAATGCAAATAGAAGTATACACACTTTTATGAATGCAGGGGTTTTAAAAGATGCGCGTAAGGGAGAGCGAAAGCGCGATGATTGCTATGTGTGTGTGGGAACACGGAAAACCTGCGCGACTCTGCGCTGAATGTCTATTTTATGTTAATTGTTTAAACATATTTTACTCAGTTTTTATAGTTTCAGTAACTATAAAGATGAGCGTTATGTAAATGTTATATAATATTATTTAACTATTTCTTAAAACAGTGAAACTTTCATTTTTAATATAAGTATTACGGTTTGGTAGTGATAACCATTTAAAAAAATATATATCTTGGAGTATATAATTCGTAGACTAATCATTTTTTTTTTCAAATTTGTAACAAAAATCACGCTTCTAGAATCTGTTGTCAAAAACACATCGATTTATTCTTGAGGTTTTTTCGCTTAGACCAGCAAGAGCCGAGATAATAGCAAAAAAAAGATAATTTTTTTAATTTTTAATGTTTATTAAAAGTAATTGCTAATCAATTGGGAGGAAAATAAAAAAAATAAAAAAGGGAAGGGTATTAATTATTCACTTCAGGTAAGTTCGATTGATCATCAATTATATACATCAGATAAAAAGGCGATCAGAAATTATGTCGATGTAGCCACGCTACGATATAATAGAGATACGTGGAATTCGTTTTATTCAAAGAATGAAACTGCAACGATTTTTGAACAATATGTCATACATAATTTACACGAGTGTGCAGCTTTGAATATCGTGTAGTAGCGCAAGTAGTAAGTTATTGATCTTAAAATAGTCTTATATATTGTACTAAAATATACTTAAAATATTTTAAATAGCTTCTATTCAAGTACTGTAATGTGTTAAAAAGTCTGAAACTAGTTTTTAAGAAACTAGTACACGAAATTGATATAGTATACTTGCTTAAAACTAATTAAAATAGACCTAGTAATTATGTTTTCTTTAATCTACTTTTAGAATAGAATCGATAAAACTGTTTTGTAAATGGTTTTTTACGTCTGCAAATAATTTACCTTGCTAACCTCTTCTGTTTCGGAGCGGTTTTTCCTACTTGAACCAGTTTAAAATCGTTCAGCGGAACGAAATTTCGCTTCGGCTCGCAACCTTGATCCAAATATTCGCTGTGCTTAATTCAAGCGGTGCGCCGCTTACAAACAGAGACTTGAAGTACCGACACACTAAAAGCCATTGGTTTAAATGACTTTTGAGGTAAAATATGTGCTCATCAATGATAACATTTAGACGATTAATACGGCAGTGGATATTTTTAATGGTATTGAATAAACATTCTATTTCCTTGTAACATCTAATTTTATATTTATACCATATCCTTCACGTGTTATTAAATAATTTAAGATTTGATATACTAATTATTGAGTATGAATGGCTTGATGATAAATTAACATTAATGAAAAGTTATTTATCTAATATATTCAAATAATTTTAGTACAAATATTTTTGAATATTAATTTTTTAAACAGATTTTTTTATCTATAGTTACATTAGAATAATACGTTTATCAATTTAAAATCTATTTTTACATTATCTTTAAGAGACGCGAAAATTTGAAATGGTAGATGAAGTGCATTCATTCCAGTGAACTGTTCAAAATACTAATGCGATTGGCAACTTTTGAACTGTTGAACTTACCAACTTTATATAAAGAAACTTTTTATGGGTCTTTAGATCGTGTAAGCCAATTTTATTGAAAATTTCGAAAAAGTTATTCTGCGTCACCGTAAGTCGCATCTACCTACAGATCAACAAATCAGATTAAAAATCCGTAAGTTGATTTAAATGTATTTAAAAATTTTACCGTAAGTGAGGCTCAAGACTTTTCGAATCTATGTCTTGAAAAAAACTTGAATATGTGTGAAAAATTATCTTTCAAAACTTTAGGTAAACTTATATATCTCACCCAAAATTTCAAATTATTATTGTCAATTGTATATATGTAGCATAGAATTCTAGTAGATGAACCCTGTATGTAGTCAAGCAACTTTTGTACATAAATATAGTATCGATAAATGAGTTTTAACTATTGTCACAGTCGTATAATGATTATAAATAATTGCTTTGGTTGCCTGACTAAACTACGACTTATCCCCTTAATCAATGATTCAGTTTATTTTATCAGGTAATGCACCGCGTACACATACCATGATTAATCAATCACCTCCGGCCTGCTCTAACCTAAAACCCCTAAGGAATCGCACGCTGCAGATATATAAAGAGAGATAGAGAGGGAGAGAGGAAGCGATCATAAAAGATAGAAATGGAGGGAGGAGAGGGAGGAGAGGTGGAGGCAGTAGGTGGCAGTAGGGGTAAA
>UELV01162768.1:20267-24757 GCA_900490015.1 Megastigmus stigmatizans
CGATAATAATAATGCGATTAGCTCTACAAAGAGAAGAAGCTGCATCCGAGCAAAAATTAATCCATGGAAAACTGCCCTCAAAATCCTGTGAAATTTTCATTTAAATGGGTTGTTAGTATAAGCTGAATTCATAAGAAGATTTAAAAGTGATTCAATCATCCCTTATATAACACCTGAATTTTATAAGCGTAAGTCTATTCCTATCTATTCCTGTTTCGAACATAAAACAGGAATTTGAACTTTTAAACAGCTATGCGAACTATCTCGTACGATACAAGAATCCTAAAGAACCTTTGATGCAGTTACAGTTGCAATGCAAACATGTGCACAGTAGATTACTCTCAAACTTTTCAAGCACAGTCGTATAGACATTTAGCGTATAAGAAAATGCTCAGATCTGTCGATCAGCAGCGATCGAAGCAAGGTAATCACTATTTGTGCGACGGACCAAATGAAATATTCAATTTTCATTCCTCGCAAAGCTCATCAAAGGTTCGAACGTATAGAAAAGAGACGGGGGTAGGTAGAGATAAATCCGTTCCAGTGCCGATTAAACTTTAAGAGCATCACAATTATCATAATGGGCCCCCTGGCGCTCGCTCGCACACCCAATTGTGCCCAGGAGCAGCAGCAGCAGCAGCGATCGCAATTTAAGTTGAAGTCGCTCGTCGCGCGGGAGCAGTGTGCGCAAAATTCGATTCGCCAGCTCTCCTCAGCCGCGCGTCATCGTCATCTTCCTATCTCTCTCATCAGGAGCGTCATAATCGCGCGCCTTGTAGCAAAGAGAATAGCGTTAAAAGGAGCCGATTTGTCATGCGCTCGAAAGCAATTATTAACGACGGTTATTAAGATCGCGTTCTCCATTTTCCGCGGAGAAGCGCGCGCCGCGCCGGCGTCTGGAGAATTAACGAGCCGTGCGCTAGTCTGCTGCTGCGGCTTATTCACTCTTCGTAACGGGAGAGAGAGAGAGGCAGAGAGATAGAAGTATTGAGAGAGAAACAGAGAGATAGAGAGAGAGAGAGAGAGAGAGAACCGTAAGCGCACACAGCTACACAGCAAATTCTTAGAGGCAATACGCGCGTAAAGCCTCCTTACGCCTTAACCCTTTGTCTGTTTCTCTCGCTCTCCCTATCTCCCCTCTCTCTCACTCACTCCGCGAGTCTGCTCTAATTCTCCTTCTCATTAATTACCGTTAATTGGACTGCAGACACGGTGGGAGGCTACCAGGCTACCACTCGCTACTACTGCTACTGCTGCTTCTTCTTCTCTGCGGGTCGTAATTAATGAGACACGAAACTTTTCAGCGCTGTCTGTGCGTATACCCGCCCCTGTCATTTTCGAGGAAAACCTTATATATATGTATGGTACACCCGACGAGTTTTTTTTATTATTCGCTCGCTCAAACGCGATTTCGGCTGAGTCGTGCGACAATGTTCGCCGAGTGAACGAAGCGAGCCAATCACGCGTTATAGCTGAGCAGTCGTTGAGCAGTGTTTGAGAATCGCTCGCTCGCTCGAGCGATTGCAGGCGCGTGCCACTTGTTTGCGAGATCCGATGAAATACTGCGTCTCTTTCACGAGCTGCGCGGATACGCGTATGTAGTGGATGGGTAACATCAGGCGCTTTTTTTCCATTCGATGGAATCTTTATGACACGCGTATATAGAACTTGGGAGTGTCAGCGGAGCAAATATTTTTTGAGACTCTGTGTCGTTCCATGTTTTATGCGTCCCAATGATGTTATAAAGAGACTTTTTTTTAGATTCACATCACAAAAGTATATTTTGATAAAAACCTACGAAAGAAAATTCAGTGACTCAATCGTTAATTCTAGTCACGTAATTACTTTGTAAATGAAAAATGATCGAAGGATCCCTTGATCGAGTCGAACCTATAGATGTATAAATCCATCATTTTCCACGGCATCGTCCAAGCCCACGAAACGCATCAATTAATTCAAAATCCGACACAATAACGTAGTCCCACCAATCGAATCGTTATTCCTCGTCGCCCAATCCACGCAGTATCCGCGAGCCAAAGAAATCCATCACGGAATCTCCCGGACGCGTAAGCTGTCCAAAAACCAATAACTTCCCCAAGCCGCTGTACAGATTTCAATTCGTAATCCTAGCGCATAGCCGTCACACGAAGCGCGTCGCTCAAACTAAGAAGAAGAAGAAGCAGTAGCAGCAGCAGCAGCAGCAGCAGCAACGTCGGAAGATTGAGGCACTTGTTCCACGCGTTTCGACGACAGTCGCGCGTCTCTCGCGGCGCGTTCATTTATTCACGGCGGCACGAGCTCGTGAATGGCAAGCCGAAGTATATATAGACACAGAAGAGAGGGACCAAGGTAGGGGGGTTGCCGACTACCGTCTCTCCGCGTGATTGCTTCTGCAGCCTGTCTAGCGTTGGCTATACGTATATAGACTTCACCGTTACCGGTGCGACTGTACTGCTACCGTTGCCTGTCGCTTCCATCGATCATCCTGCATTTGTCCGGACAAAATCCAGCCGGGTGCGGGCTATCCCCCGGAGTAATTCTTTAACGGGGGAGCCGACTGACGGTGGAGCGTTTATCAAAAGCCCACGCCTGAGCGCTCATCTAACCTCTCTCCCTCCTCTACGCTTCCTCTACTCCTACATTCTATCGTCCTACTACATCGTCCGCTCGATGCTGCTTTCGCTTCTGTGTGTATTAACGAAGAATCGGCTTTATCGCCCCAAGCAATTTTGTTATACTTCTTTTTTTTCCGTTATTTTGATTAGCGAGTTGTATGGAACACCTGAGAAAACAATTGTAGATTAGTCGATTAATCATAGTAGAATAGTAATTTTTAATACTCTCGATGAAGTTCGGATCGATAATCAAGAGTTCTCAAATAAGGAAGAAATAATTTATTACTGCGGGCCGAGTTTGTATATGCAATTTTTTATTGGGACGTTTCGAGAGTCTATATCGAAACAAATTTATGAAAATTAAAACACTAAATTTGCACACATTTGCTGAGATAGTTAACTAAACATAAAACACACAAACAACTCGCCGGGTTTTTCTAAAAAACTGTACTATGAAAATTAATAATAAAATTAACTATAAGTAAAAATCAAACAAAAATTAAAAATTATTAAAGAATTCAGTTACAGAACTCACTGCCAAACACAAAGCAATGCAACAAGGAGTGCTCTCCTGACTCCCGGGATGTACATAGAAAGTCTATGCCACGCGAGATCCAGGAGGACACTGAATTTTCAAAAATTGAGAAACCAAAGGAACGGATATTAATTCATTGATTTTCCGGTTCGTATTATAGCTTCAGCCTTAAACTCTTCCACATATGAATTTGATAAAAGTCTATCGCTCCTTTTTAATAAACTCTTATTTCGTCCTATTGTTTAAAAAAAAAAAAAACAGCTTTGAATTAAAGAAATTTATTGATAACTTATATATTCCTTCTAACTATAAATCGGTTTCTTTTGATGTTGTTTCACTTGGCATAAAATGGAAGTATTTTAACAACAAACTTAACTTGTTTAAGCTAGAATTTCTAGAGGGGTAAAACTATTACTCGATTCTATAATACATACCTGCAATTTAACAACAAATTTTACAAACAAGTAATGGGTTTTATGCACCAATCTCTCACCACACACAGTCACCATGTGTTAAAAATACGGGTTGGCCCAAACTGTGCCTCTAGTTGCTCTGCTGTTGCTTCGCCTTACCCCCTCTAGTGCTTTAGTTTATTTTTTGCGAACGACGCTCCGCTCTTCCTTCTGATTAGTCAGTGATAATCAAAAGCTGCAACGGGTGACGTCACACATCAATAATAATTAATAAAGCGAGTGCCAATACAGACTAGGATATTTTTGTATAAGAATTATAATAATATATAGAAAAACTTTGATCTTTCTATCCGTGAATTTCTGTGTTATTAATTTATCGTTGAATCCCTCTTTGGACACTGCAAATCCTAACAACATGAGATTGACTTTAATAATGTTAAAATTGTCGATAAGGAGAGTGACAAATGTTTTGTGTTTGACAGTGAGTTCTGTAACTGAGTTCTTTATTAATTTTTAATTTTTGTGTAATTTTTACTTATAGTTAATTTCTTGTTTCTTAGAGTCAATATGGGTTAGCGTGCTACTCACACACCCGTCAAAAAAAAAAACAAAATTGTGCTGAAATAATAAATATTTGAACATTCGAAAAAAAATTTTTTAAATGGAATCTGGGTTCCACTTACACTCTAAGCGCTGGTTTGCTCTTACAGGAGCAAGAAACTGGTGGCCACCTAGCGGTAATTATGCGCAGTGCATCAAAAAGTATAAATTATTGTAAATAGTTATGAATTGTCATGTATGGTTACATATGGTTTTATATAATAATATATAATTATACATAATTATAATATAAATTATATACAATTATATATAGTTGCATATAATTATATTTGACTATATATATATATACATATACATGCATGCAAT
>UELV01162816.1:0-10104 GCA_900490015.1 Megastigmus stigmatizans
CACTAGTGGGGCACATAGAGCATTTCTGAGCGCTTTAATTTTTCAATTTTATATTAAAAAATACCTCTCGATATAATATTTTTGTGGTCAATCCTGTTTCTTAATAGTATTATTTACTTATTGTAATTTTTTTTATAATTCGAATCTATCGATTTTTAATACAATCTTAAATTAAAGTTAGGGTGCCCGTGACGCCCCACCTTCCCCTATATGGTTATGGCCCTTGGTAAGACATAGTACATACATTTATTAAAATATATATTTATAATTTGTATATATAAAATATTCAATGCTGAAGTTTTGTTTCGAGAAGACTGTACTGCTGATGAACTTATAGATGTCATTAATGCCAATCGTGTGTACTGCCATGCCTTTATGTGTACAATAAAATAGATCAAATTTCCATAGAAGAATTCGACCGAATTGCAAGACAAGCAAATAGTATTGTAGTCAGGTAATACATAATCTTAAATATCTTTACATTTATTCAGTGCAAAACAAAACAAATTATATTTATTTTATAAAAACATCTTTACGTAAAAATACTTGTACTATACTAGCTGTAACATAAAGCTGAATCTTGCTTATTTATTGGAAGCTCTGTGGGAATATCTATCTCTTATAAGAGTATACACAAAAAAAGCCTGGACAGCCCCCTGACTTTGATGATGGTTTAATTCTTCGAAAAGGAGTCACTATTGAACATGTGTGCCATGTATTAATAATTCATCATACTCTAGTAGCTCAATTCAAATGTGTACTTGTTTGGGAGAGTTACAATTTATTACCTAATACTTTAAATTTTTACAAATTGAAGCAGACATTTTTTATTAGAAAAATAATTAAGTTAAAATAAACTCAATTTAAGTTAAAATTGTTTTTATTTTAACTTAATTAAAATACCCCTGACTTTTTTTGTGTATACTCTTATAAGAGATAGATATTCCCACAGAGCTTCCAATAAATAAGCAAGATTCAGCTTTATGTTACAGCTAGTATTTTTACGTAAAGATATTTTTATAAAATAAATATAATTTGTTTTGTTTTGCACTGAATAAATGTAAAGATATTTAAGATTATGTATTACCTGACTACAATACTATATATTTGCTTGTCTTGCAATTCGGGCGAATTCTTCTATGGAAATTTGATCTATTTTATTGTACACATAAAGGCATGGCAGGTACACACGATTGGCATTAATGACATCTATAAGTTCATCAGCAGTACAGTCTTTTCGAAACAAAACTTCAGCATTGAATATTTTATATATACAAATTATAAATATATATTTTAATAAATGTATGTACTATATGTCTTACCAAATGCCATAACCATATATTTGGCAATTGATCGATGTATTCGAAAACGTACACCACAGCGGACGACAGCTTGCAAACGAAACGACGGAACGATTGGAACACGTAAACAACGTTCAACCCTAAACTAGTTAACTAACGTAGATATACCTATTTGTGTATTTTGCCCATGAAAAAAAATTCTGGACAAAATTCTGATTATCATGCTTTTGGGCCTTTGGGGCATCGCTGGTCCACGACGACTATCGGCATTCGGCCATCTGCAGCGGCAGCCCATCACTCAGCGCCGGCAATCACCCTTTATAGTCCCTATATTCAATATTCATGCAGTTTCCACAAAATTTTATAAAACACATGCGCAATATTTTGCGCGATAATGTTTGCTATTCAAATATTCTAAAATATGGAAACATTGAATAACATTGTAAATAGAAGGAGTAAGATGCTTATACAAAAATTATGTTATATGTATTTATATTAATTATAAGTACAGTATAATTACCAGATAACACAAAACATTTTTATTGATAATAACGTATAGTTCGTAAGTGTAGAATGAAATCAAATTATTATAATATTGTTTATATATACTTGAATAATAATTTTTTCGTCACTCTAACCACAAAATCGCATGTTTGATGCGACTTTACGGCTCTCGTGATGAAAAATACGGTTCGAGACTAGGGCGTAAGAGGATTTTTCCCTCACTCGAATTTTCGACCTCGCTTCGCTCGGCCGAAAAACGTCTCGTGAGTGAAATAATCCTCTTCCGCCCCCGTGTCGAAATGTACTATTTCCACACTCCTTGTGCAAAGTTCGAATTTGCACACGCATACGCGTTGTATGGAAAAATATTGTACGCAACACGTGCGCTTAGGACATCTCAACTCGTACGATTGTCACCCTCGTCGAGATAATCTCCTTCGCCCACTAGTTGCATAATGTACTATTATAAATTCAATACATAAATACTACTAATTATTAACTTATTTCTTTTAAAAATGCCTTACAAGAAGATTTTTAAAACTTCTATTTCAAGATCAAAACTTACTTGGAAAGGGAATTTAAACTTTTATCTCTAGAACAGATAAAAGCATTCGGTAAGTTTCATTAATAAATCAGCTTTAATTGATTAATTATCGCAACTGCGAGAGTTGAAAATAAAACTGTGATGAACTCACGTAACAAATAAGTTCACCAGATATTATATTCCACTACATGAAAATATATTATTCTTCAGGCACACATGCACTATATGCAGTGTGTTACTTCAAATCTTTAATAAATTATTTTAACGATATAATCATTTTTATCTTTATAATTACTAAGGACTTTTATAAGCGCTTGCATACAACAAATAGGTACACAGTTATACACAATGCAAAATATGCGAATCTAGCCTCATCTCACAAAAATTCATGTTTGATATGGAAACAGAACAGCTGTGAGCGAATCAGCTGTTTAATGTGTGCTTTCACACACCACAACATTACTCATCTTTATAAGTACGCTTAATCTTTTTTCATCTTTAAAGGAAACATATTTTTTTCTGGTTATATTAATCTAAAAGAAAGGCAGCAAAAAAAGAACAAACGAAAGCTCGAACTGCCGCTACGCGCCACTTTCTGATTTCGCGTTATCAACATATAAGTGAGTGCAGAGTAAGAGAGAGAGGGAGAGAGACAAAAGTATTAACCGGCTTTGATTCGAAGGTCGCCTTGAAAAATACGAAAAGGTATACGAAGCTTTTCTACTGCACATACATGGACTTTGATCCGTGTTTTTATTATAATTACAAAGGGGCTTGTCGTTAGAAAAAAAAATGTAAAGCGCGAAATTTCGATGAGGTGATCTTTTTTATTTATAAACCAAGACTAAATTATATATATGTGTGTCAGATTATTTTATAATTTGATAAAAGAATCATGTTACAATCTCTGTACTTTATTTACCAACCTCACCTTTATAATAATCAACAGGTTTCACAAGTGTAAGTGCTATTTGCTATTTTAATTCATTATTTACAAATATTTAGATATAGATTTTGTATTTCATTGATATTCTAAGTTATATTTTTTTTTAGAAAATTTTCAAACATTAAGCTTTTATTGTTATATATTTAGTATATATAAGTACATACTTCATTTTTACATAAACATAATATGTGCAATTTCATTGATATACACCAAAATTGTAATCATTATTTCAAATTAGTTTAAAAATATGTTTTCTTTTGGATTAAAATGCATGATTTATGTATTCAAAATTTTAATAAAGATGAATTAACTTAGAAGTTATATAGTCTTTAAGTAAAATTTAAAAATTACATAATACTCTTAACAATTAGGAAACTTCTTTTATAAAATATAAATAATTGGAAGAAAACTAGCATATGACTAATATTATAGAGTTTGCAAGTATGAACAAAATTCTTTTATCACATTATGAAAATTAGCATGCTGATATATATTTTTTCTTTATATAATATATTACACAAATTACTCTTAGATTTGGACTCTTAAGTGGTGTCAACTGTAGATGGAATTCCTAAAGTTCCTGACTACAACCTTATTGTATTTTTCTGTAAGATTTCTATTTAACAACTGTTTGGGAATTGTATTGAATGATCACAGTCAGATAGAATTTATCCAGTCAAAGTTTCATCAATATGGTTAGTAATGTTTGAAAGACGAGTACTTCATAATAAAATATGTTGCTTGCAGAGCAATGCAACAAAAGGATGCAAACGTTTTTCAAACAGACTGTTTTATTTATAATAATACTTTGTAGCTAATAAATTGTTTTATTTCATAGGCTAATTTGAGACAGTTTCAACCACCAAAAATGCTACTGCGCTTGTACTCTGTAGTTGTACTTGCATTAGACTTGGCAACCCTTCTAGTTGGAATTTGGTTTGCAATAATCCTAGCAGTTTATCGAACATTTAGGCCACCAGCTTTAAAGAATATTCATGGAGAAGTAGCAATGGTAATGAAAAATAAAATCCCAATAAAAATTTCATTTTAAAATGAAAATTAGCCACTCAAAGAGATTAAAATTTACAATTTATCTGGAATTGAAAAATAAAAATTAACAAAAAAGACTTTTAATTTAAAGGATAATAAATTATAAAAAGACTAATGCTTATATTTTTAACTGTACTTTTATTATAAAAGGATATGATATTACTATATTATTGTATACATTTTTTTAAATTCTGATTTTAATTATCTTTTATATTCATTTTCAAGGTTGTTGGAGCTGGTCGTGGAGTTGGTAGAGAGATAGCCATTCAACTTGCTCAACTCGGAGTCAGTGTAGCCTGTGTAGATGTAAATGCTGAAAATTGTCAAGCTACAGTAAGCAGAGTTTTACAGTTATCAGCTACCGCAAATTCTTATACATGCGATGTAACAAATGAAATACAGGTGGCAGATACTGTACAAGCTATTAAGATAGAATTAGGAGAAGTGACAATACTATTTCACTGCTGTGGAGTTCCAAGTCCTCGAGCATTAGGTCAAGATCCAGTAGAGATAAGAAACATGATGGATATTTCTATTCTCAGTCATTTTTGGGTAAATTTAATGAAAGTCGTTTAAAAAATATCATTAAATTTAAACAAACTAAAGATTATTGAGTATCAAAAATATTCATAACTAAATAAAATATGTTTTTAGCTTTTAAATTCAGTTCTTCCTGGAATGCAAAGGATTGGTAAGGGTCATATAATTGTCTTATCTTCAGTAGCTGGGTTGTCTGGTGGAACGAGTCGAGGTACTCGGATACCATTGTCAACTGCCCAATTGGCAGTTCAAGGCTTTGCTGAATCATTACATACCGAGCTAAGGCATTCTAACAGTAATATAATAATAACTCTAGTTCATGTGTATCCGTTCATAATTGGAGCTGAAGTGGCTAAGGATATTCGTTTCAGGTATTACAAAAATTGAATGTTGTTTTAATAAATTCTTTTATTAAATATTTAGTTAAATAAAGTATAAAAAATATGTTTTTAAGGATACCAAGTTACTTTGGAACAATACCAGCAAATGAGGCTGCCAAAAAAATTTTAGATGGTGTTCGTAGGAACTATGCTGAATTTAGTGTACCTGGATATCTTTTGTATCTAGGACATATTTTAAGGTAATAAAATTATCTTTATATTCTCACTGTTTTTACTGCAGCTTATTTTGATTATTTGATAATTATATGGCTATAGTATCAAAAAGTATGTTTACATGAATTTTAACAACTTGACAATTAAACTTTTTCCAGAATATTGCCAAAGAAAGCATCCTTCATGTTACGAGATTTACTTGACACTGGTGTTGATTTTGCATGACTAAATATAAAAAAAAATTATTTTCAAATTTAGTTAATAATGAAAGTATAGACATTAATGTTAAATTTTGATACTTATACATGATTATTATATTTTTATAATAAATATGTAATAAAATTCAATTTTGCTATATAAAATATTTGAAATCCAAATTGAATACAATAAATTTATTATAAATTATATGAAGATTAAAAAGCTTTTTATTTTATTTATACTCGTGGACTTCTATTGTTCGATATTTACACTGTCCATTGATTGTCTATATTTATATACACGATATACACAATATATATTTAAATAATTGTCTTGTAACAGTTATTTTGTATAGATGTAAAGTAAATGGTTTCTGTCTTACAGAAATTCAATATTGTTTCGTTCCATACAAAAAAATAATACATTTGATTTTTTGCCAAATTCGCTTGAATAGACGACCGAAAACAATACTTTTCGTAAATAAACGAATAACAATTATTAATAAGATCATATTACACAAAAAAATCACTTATACCTCGTAAAAAATAATTATATATACTTAATTTACAATAAAAAATATTCTATTAATCTAAGCCGGGTGGAGCTGGTTCTAAACTCTCAAGATCATTTGAATCTTGACGTTGGATTGGAAAATCACCGGGAGGAGCCTGAATATTTGAAAATAAAAAAATTATATAGGAAATCTACATATAATAGCTAAACTTAATTTAAAGTAATACTTACAATATCAAAGTCAACGTGCATTAGTATACGTGGTGTCCCTCTGAGGACGTCCATTATTGATTGCGGAATATGCGCTTTCTGAAAGTCAAGAAATTATCGAGTTTAAATAAATTTTTCATTGCATTATAAGATTATTGCTTGTAGTTTTTAAAATGAAGTATATTATTCAAGAGCATTAACAATTTGCATTGCAAATGAAATATTAAAAAACTGTTACAGTTGATATTAATTAGTATATGTATTTAGATAAGTGTACTTTTATACTTTTATCTTTATAAACTGTTAAGACATTACAAAATACTTGTAAAATATACAAAATTAACTAGTATAACTTGCTTTATATTTACCTGGTTGTCTACACATAATTCCACATGTCTGAGGAGTAGAGCTTGCATATTTGGTGCCATTTTTAATGCTTCTTTAAGTTGCGCAGGAGGCAATTGGAGCATAACTGCAAAACTTCGTGGTTTTGTCTTTTCACAGCATTTAACAAAACCTTCCCACACTTTCGGCTGTTTCCAAACTTGTTTAAGTATCAAACTTTGTAATATATTCATGACAAATCCACTTAAGCGTGGATAAAGCGATAAACTTTGTATAACAGTACGCATTAACAAAGTGGGCAGTGGAGTCATGTCCATAAGTTGTTGGATTACTACAGCCAGTGTCTCACAAGTGTATACTAGCTTTTCAGCAAAACAAAGCGATGTAGCTGAAATAAAATAGTGAATTCCAATTTAGTTATGAATTCCTTTGCTAATCGTAACTATTTAAAAGTAATAATAATTTAAGTAGTTTAAAAAATGATTTAATGAATAGATAGATTTTTACTTGATCGATAAACATTTAAAATTTTAATGATAAATTATACCAATGAAAGATATAAATTACCTTTAATGACTGTCTTAATTTCAGCTTTGCTGGGTTCAATACAATGCAAAGCGATCAAAAGCTCGGCTGGAGTAATGGGTGATGTATAAGGCGCCACGCTATCATTATTATGAGTGCCTAATAATTTATTAAATACTTCTTTAACAACAATGGGATTCAGTTTAATAAGTTTTGGCAAAGCTTCAATAACTTCTTTCTTTGTTAATCCGTTGAGTACAGGAATAAGGAACCGAACGTCTGAAACCTTTGTTTGATACAGATCTCGTACTCTTGCGACCAATTCAGCGCTTGGAGGGGCTAAAAAATAAATCAAATAGTTAGATTTCCATTAGAACAACTATTATAATAAAATTAATCTCCAGTTTTATTCTAAAAACACCTACCTTTCTCTGTAAGTATGTGAATGATTCGAGTGATGAGCGTCTCAGCTCCCTTGGGAAAATTTTCGACCAATTCGAGAAGCTGTGGACTAGCCATACCAAGAGACTTGACTGGTGCTTCAACAACCCTGAGAACTATCCTCTTGACGTCGGAATTCATGGACGTGTAGACGCGAGCGAGCTCATGAATGGGGTTTTGGTGTTCTGTGAGCAAGGAGAGATATAGGCCAAGGCAGGCGCGAGTCGTCGATTCTGTCCAATTTTCCTCAATGTTTGGCCTACCGCGATCCTGACCAAATACAATTTCCGGTGGATTAGGCAGACGCAAGAAACCCAAGTACAATACAGCGTACTCTTCGATCAGCTTGCATAATTCTGGACGAGCATACAGTTGGACTACCAGTTGTATTGCGCTTTCACGAATCTAAACAAAGATGGAGTTTTAAAGTAAAACCCAAACAAAAATAACATTGCAACTCGATATACTACACAATATACTACAAAAGATAGAATTTCTCGAGAAATAGATAATTCGTTAAACGAACAAACCATATTATTTTCATGCCCTGTATGACAGAGCAATACATTAAGGAAAATAAGCTGCTTAGTTGGTCTTCTAATAACCAGATCCTTGAGCAGCTGCAATGGCGCAAGACCTCTAGACTCCTCGGATGAGATAGCTTTCAACGACTCGACCGCATCTTCGGTGATAAGCGGCGCCTCTAGATATACCCTTGAAAGTAAGCCATCGCGGTCTTTCCCGAGAGATCCATCGATTGCCGATACAATGGTGCACAACAAAAAGTTGTAGGCCTGGTGCGGAGCCTCTGCTGGCTTCTGGCACAATATCGTACGACGCTGGAAGCCTTGAAGAAGAGCGTATTCCTCGTATAACCAGCTAAGAGCCAATTCCAGTCGGTTACGAATGTCTTCAGTTATGTGCTGAAGAATAGCTTCTTTGACGTACGGGTTGAAAGTTGCTGCGAGTGTTGTTAAAATTTTACTCCTGAAAAGATTAACAATATTAATCATGAAAAAATAGAATATATAGTCACTGATATTAGAATTTCCAAAATTAATTTTCTCCTTTTTTTTGAGGTAATTGTAATTGGTCAGTCTTAATACTGCTATACTATTCAATTATTACAATCATATGGAAAGTTAAAGTGACTTACCTAGTATTTGAAACACCTCCAAGGATCACACTTTTTTCAGCAGCAAGAATCCTATTGACAGCCATAAGTAACATTTTATCACGCGTCTCTTTCAAAAGTGGTTTTGTAACTTCTGAAAGTTTAAGAGATTTCAATCGACTTCTGGCTTTGGCTAAAGATTTCTCATGTGCTTCCAACGAAGCTTTAGCTTGTTGTTCCTTTTCTCTATCTTTCTCACGTTTTCTCTCTCTTTTAACCTCTGCAACAGTAATACTAGGATTTTTAATCAAATCCTCCATAACAATATCGACCTCTTTTGTATCGCTCTTTGTTTTCTTTGCCTTAGCTAGCTTTATTTGTACAGCTAGTAGTTTACTTATAACTTGTCGCTGTTTCGTTATGTCTGTTGTGGCAGTTGGCTGATACTCTCTTTGAAAAATAGATGTCATTGTATCTGGTACCCAGGCCTAAAATAAAAATGATACATTTAATCATAAGTAATTTTATTCTATAAAATTAGCAAAAAAGGCTTTTCATTTTTCTGTACTTCTTGTTATATTTAGTTAAAACTTTATATAGATTTAAATGCAGTTTATGAAGTACAAAAAAAGGTAAGGAAATTTTACTGCAATAGAACTAATTATTACTTAAATTTATATAAATAAATGAATTAGTATAAAAATTTTTTTATCATGTCTAAAAGAAATAATCAATTATTTAAAATCTAAGTTTATAAATTGATAGTTAATTAATAATCATAATCATTATAACTCTTACCATACTATCCATTACCAATTCCGTGGCAATCTCAACACTTAGTCTCTCAGCTATAAAACTTTCAGAAAGTTCTATTATGTCTGGTAACTTTGGAGGAGAAACCGGTAATGGTACTGGTTCATCCTCTATGGGTATTATAGGAATTTCAACTCTTGCTTTTTTGGCAGCTATAGTTGCAGCATTTTCCAGTTGACGCTTTTTTACTTTTCTTATTTCTTCAGACTTCGGGAAATATTTAAGAATTTCATTTTCCTTGCACCCAAGTTGTGTAAGTTGCCTAGCAAGAGGTTGAGCATATTCTATACTAGCTGGATGTTTCAAAAGGCCGAACAAAGTAAGTTTTAATTGTTTCTGCACACTTGTCACTTGGGAATCTGATAATGTTGGTGGTAAGTCACTTTGTAGTCTTTGCATAGCTTGTATAACATTAGGCATAAATTGCGGCCTCATTTTAGCAATGAGAGCTAGAGAACCCATACATGTTATTATATTCACACTACTGACATGTGGAGATCCAAAAA
>UELV01162973.1:0-11434 GCA_900490015.1 Megastigmus stigmatizans
TTTCATGATGAATTGATATTAGCGCATAAAATAACAGGATATGACGCAATTTCACATTGTCAACGATTTGAAGCTTGTCAAACGATATGCGATGTACAATTTCATCAAATTTAATAAATGGAAAGAGCCGAAAGGAGCGAGCAGCGGAATTTTATTTCGCTTATTCACCCGGCGCTTAATACGCAAACAAATTAATGTCGATCGAATACTTGCGAATCGATGTTTCTCATACTATACCTTTTCAGAATGTCAATGTGCAACGCAACGCTTAGACTCTTTGCTTTTTTTACGCATTGAATGAAATATGGCGAAATTAGACTCTCGGCCAAAGGTGCGCGTCATCTCTCTCTCTCTCTCTCTCTCTCTCTCTCTCTCTCTCTCTCTCTCTCTCGCTATTTCCCTCTCACGGTATTATATTGACATAACGAAATATACGCGAAAACCGTCTCTCGTCGAGAAGACAGATTCGCATGACTGCGTATTTCAATATTATTATGTTTATCGAAATCAAGCGGCGTTTTATTATCCTATTTTCGCGGCTTAACCCTCGCTTTACTTATAGATTTTGCTGTATTTTATCAATCTGCGATTTGTGGTGAAATTCGCGATTTAAGTCGCGTTATTAAAATTTATTTGCACGTTGATTTTCCGCGATATTATAGTGTAGAGTATAATTTTAATAAAATTCCCGCGACTACTTTTAGAAGGTTGTTATGTAGCATAAATAATTATTCGCATTATAATCGAATAATATTGCTTTGGACTTCGAAACACTTAAACAATTTTTTCGATCATTGTCGACTCGAACGCTAACAAAATAATCTAAAATTTTACCGCAATTTTACTCCAAAATTCTTTTTCTTGTACTATATTACTGTGACCTTGCATACTTATATTTACAAGAAAAAAGTTTTAGCATAGAATACCAAGAATCTATTTCGATTTTGAATCAAACAAATCTAATTCCTCGTATACACGGCATTTCATTGCTGCGCATATAAATCAACACTAATATTTTAGTTTTAGTTAAAAATGCAATTTTTCAAGCTTCCTGCTTCTATTTCTTCATGGATAAAAATATAATTGCTGATCAAGCTCTTTCTTAAATGTCTTAATTAATCTCTTTCATTGCAGCAATCGAACTATTTACTGAATCAACGTTCCTCTATTATCTAAACTGCGTTCTCTCTAAATTTCTCGAAGCGATAAAACACTTTAATCCTTTTTATTTTAAAAAGTCCACTTTAAAACAGATTTCAAACGCTTCTCAACAAAGTACCTATAATATCGAGTAAATATTGCGTTTTGATTATAATGGTAAATACCGCTAAAGAATAATCGACTGCCACGTCTCGTCAAACACTGTATTTCGCAAATTCTAATTACATGTCATAGCCGATTACAATATGCAGCAGACGTTCATTACTGCGCTTAAACTCATGAACGTCGTTAGGACAGTTATAAATCGCATTTACTTACTCGTCTACTACGCTGTCGGTGTATAAGATTGCAGTTAGAGTGAAGTTTGAGGATATATCGTAAGAAGAAGATTATGTCAAACCTTTGATCGTCGACCGAGATTGATATTCATAGTTGGCTAATTGTACCGTCACCCGTACATGGTGAAATTTATCCGATTTATCGAATTTGCAAATTTCAATGCTAATTAGAAAGAGGCGTTAGTTTGTTAAATGTTGTCAGGAATCTGTTTCTTCCTATAGTTTCAATATATAATAAAGCATTTGGTGCAAGATGAACTTGGTCTGTCTTATTATTTTTCCGAAGAGTTTGAAAAAAGAAGAATCTATTAAGGTAGCTCTAGGGTTAATCCGACTTTCTAAGACATAAAAAATAATTATGTAGAAATATTCAGGAAGATTTACTGAATATATTTTATAAATTTTGAGGTGAGTTATCGTGTAAAAATTAAAAATATTGTAAATTAAAGTTGAGGTATTTAACATTAGCCCTTATGGGACAGGCACTCTGAGAGACAGGAAGTGAAAGATTTTTTTATAGATAGCGGTGTATGCCATTATTGAAAAACTAGTTTTTAATAGATTGATATCTCAGCTTTTCAAAAATATAAAGGTTATTATAGGTTATCGTGTAAAATTAAAAGATATTTATTAACAAAACAAGCAAAATCTTGTTTTCACGGTTAGTTTAGGAAGTGATAGAAATTTGGCAACATCGCATCATTCTTCATACAATTGGATACTCGTTGTCCAGTGTTGCCACATTTTCATGTCAGGATGAAACCGAAGTCAAATAAACAGAGAATTGTTTTCAATAATGTTTTATTTTAATAAAATAATAAAGAATACGGTATTAAACCTAAATGAAAATTGAAGAAAAAATTTTTGAAACACTTTTACTTACAGTCTAATCAATATTAATGGGCAATCAGATTGCCCTTGTTTATAATCATCCCCGCAGAATCTGAAATAAACTTATATTTAACCCTGAAAAAACATATATTAGTAAACATATATTAATATTGATTAGACCGTAAGACCAATAGAAAAGTCTTTGTCAGTTTATAGTAGAGTACAGTCGACATAAGTAATATTTCTTAACGCTTATAAAGTATTTAAAACAATTTTTCGTTTCTTCTCTCAGTAGACTAGAGAGTACCCATGGAGCTACATTAAGGAGGGTCGGAGCTTCTTAATGGTTTGTTAAATTTAAAAGGTAGTAGAGCTTGAGATAACAATCGCCATTGCATCATAATCTATAAGAATCAAACAATTATCAAAAAACTCCCGACCGAATGTTATCAGAACCTTTTATCCAATTTCCACTCTATAGCAGCAAAACTCCCTCCAAGTATATAGTATATTCAGTCCAGCACCGATGCAAATTGTTTTCAGTCGGGAATGCCGCCATCGTACGAGGAGTACCTGTGCCACAAGCACGCGCTCCTATCGCGCTCGCACACGCCACCGCCGCCCTGGACGGACTCCTCCAACTCCTCCAACTCGAGCTCGGGTGGCCAAGGAGCCGGTGGTGGTGGCGCCTCCAGCATCGACATCCAGCAGGTGAGCCGTGAACTCCTGGCCAATCAGCCGGAGCTACGCGAGTACCTGACCCAGCTGGCGCTACACGGCGGTGCCGAACAGGCGGCTCAACAGTACCACCAGCTGCTCACCCAGCAGCAGGCGCTCAGCAGGAAGCAGGCCGCCAGGGCGCAGAGGACGCGCGCCATGCCGCCCAGGTCAGTTTCATACGCTTCGATTAACGAGAGCGCACATTCTGGTATGTTGAGCGAAAAGACTTCCTTGGTAAATGTTGATGTGAAGATTTTACAGATGGCCGATGAAAGATTTTCAAACGATTATTCACGAGGAACAATGATGCTGCACGTTTTGACCGTTCCATTGGCGCATGATTCGGCGAAATGAATTCCTGATATCGGCACGTGTAATATATATACGCGCTTTGTCATTATCGTATGCGTGTTTTGGGCCAATGGAAAAATTGACAAAAATTGAGCATAACAAATTTATTTTATCAACGGCCAGAGTAAATTTAGATAGTAAAACTTATCGGACCTGTCGAATCGTGCTCAAAATATTCGTCTATTTATGCGCGGTCATGCAGATTTGGCGACTGCTGCTGCTGCTCTTCGCTAAGGGAATTATTATTATTGCGCAAAGTTCGGAGGCGCGCGAATTATTTAAGCGCGCATGCGCGCACGAATTGCGGTTCATTCGGAACTTTGAATAATGTTAGATTACCGTATTACGGGGGATAAGTAGATTTGGCGAATCAAAGTAGTTTGTTAATCCCGCCGGCGCGGTAATTACTTATAGTGCAGCGCACCGCCGCGGTAGATAAAGTATCGCTATTATCGTGCAGCCTTTTAAAAAACTTTCCCATATGTAAAATGCTTAAACTTTCTCGCAGCCCGGCTAAATGGGATGAACCTTTTTGCCTGCGAATAGTCTAGTACTGGAGCGCTACAGTGAACTTTTTTCCTCCCGAATGCTCCGTACAAAATTTCACTTTTTTTTTGTTTTCAATTTTGAGTGCCGGCTGTTTACCGAAAGCGGATAATAATTTAGCTCCGAAAAGGGTGTTTTATTTTGCATTTTAACCCCCGTGCAAATGTAAAAATCCCATTCGCGCTGCTCGATTCTGTAAAAAGGAATTCTTTTAGGGCACTGTAAAGCTCCGACGAGCGAAATTCAATTATTATTGGAAAGAAGTATATACAAGTGAAACTTTAAACGGGAGTAAAAATTTAACTCGATTTGGAGAATCGTAGAAACGCAAATCGAGTAACGAGTTTTCTCGCTGCGAGGATGATTGTGTCGGATACAGACCCATCAGTCGTCAAAAATTTAAACCCTAATATAAATGAACTTTGAATCAATCTTAAAAGGAACCAAAAGCATGCTTTCGCTGAAAAAGCGAAGCCATTTTCTTATCAAACTAAACATCCAAGTAAAAACATTTTTCAAAACGATTTTCTGAACGCTTCTAAAAATCTATAAAAATCGTAAAAACGAGGAATTTTTCGCGTTCAAGAGCAGACCAGAGCTGAGGTAGTAAAAAATTTCTCCAAGCATAAGGCATTTGCACGCAAACGCGCATAAACAAGGCCGATCAAAACTCGATAAAGCAGCAATATATTTTGTCTCCAGGAACACGCGCCGCACGTATAACCGAGACGGTAGAGAGATGCGGCAGCTCGTTTTCCTAAGAGGCCGCAATGTCGGGAGCTGTAAAAAATTCACGGGAGATATTCGCGTCGAGAGCGACTCCGCGCGGGGGGGGGGTTAGCTCGAAAAGAACCGAGAGACAGAGAGTAGAAGGAAAAGTATATATAGTGCACTCGAGGGTCTCGTTGGGCCATTAATGGAGAAGGGGGTGAGAGGCCAGGAGTGTATGTGTGTGTGTGGCAGGCGCGAGCGCGACTTTGTTTATCGTGGCGGGAGGAAAGTTTCGGTCGAGCGACAGGTTGTGCAGTCCCATAGTCCAAGAGACGATGATTTATTATTCACGGTCGGGTTTTTCCCTTCCCTCGATGTGCTGCTATATATATATATATATATATGGACACACCGACGCACTTGAGCATGATGGAAGGGAATTTTTGTTTTATTAATCAGGGGAATTAGTTCGGTTTCTTCATGTTTGCTTTAATTGTTTCGATATAGTAGCCTATTTTGGCAAAGAAGGTCGACATATTTCTTCGTTTTCTTACAAAATGTATTTTCTTTATTTCCTTTATGCGAAATCGACACGGCGATCCTTCAAACGTATATTTCCAAGTCTAATTTCGTTATAACAGAAGCTTTACCGCAGCGAATTCTTTGAAAATAAGAAGGAAGGTATTTCTTCATCTTTCACGAGCCACATAACTGCAGTAATGCAAAGCGTTCTCGTTTCCACATTTTCATCCTCGTATAAAAAAAAAGCTCCTCCAGCTCCATCCTTTCAAACCAAACGCTCCTCAATTACCCCTCTAAAGATTTGGAAGAGAAAGTCGTGGGCGCGTCGCTGCCCTGTTTGCACTGATTTTTCGCCGTCTCTCCAGCGTCGAATTTTGACAATTTTCACCGACAGATAACTTGACACTTGGACTCGCGCCACAGCAGTCGTTTTCTCTCTCTCTCTCTCTTTTCTTCTCTTTCTTGGCTCTTATACCACGTGGGTGAACGAGGGAATCCCCGAGAAAGCTGGTGGTCCTCTCTGACAGGCAACCTTAACCTTTTCTTTGTCTTGTACTTTTATACTTTTGTCAGCTCTCCTCCGAACAAATATGCTCTTTATGAATTAAGTTTTTCTTACAGACCGGGAAAATCAATGCGTCTTTTTTTTTTCTTGGAGGATGTCAGTTTAGTTTGTTCGGGGAGCGTTATGTCGAATGTCTTTTAATAAAAGAACGGTATAAGTTGGTCTTATAGAAAAAGGCTATAGCGGAACTTCGCAGCGAGTATAAGTCAATTTCAGAAGAAAAATAGGGTAGGAATAAAAATTGAGATAGAAAACGAATATAAATATCCCGGGCTCGCGTTCGTAGACTTTAATAAATCATAATCCAGTTTTGGCGAAAAGCGTCTTTCTTTTTTCGCGGCGAAATTGATTAAGTTATCGAGGAAGTTGGCAGAATTGAATTTACGTAACGTCATAATGCTGACTACTACATTTACAGACGTTACAAAGAAACTTTGTCGCGCGCGGCATGACTTTTATAATATTCGTTTATGTTGAAGAAATCAAACGGTTTCTTTCAATTTTAATAAGCATTCATTTATTTCTGGATTATTTTTATCAGCTACATATTAGATAAGTCTTAGCATTTTATATGCTATATTATTTTATCAGTCTTCGAGCTATCGATTTCTTTAATTAAAATTTAATTTCTGGAATATTCATTTGAAAATATATTTTTGCATCGGAAATATTCTTATCAATCGCTATTCTCTCTTGATATTAATGTATGACACAGACTGCGCAGCCACGGTAAAATGTAAGCCGCAGGAACGGCTCGTCTCGGCCCGCATTACATTCTAATTTTCAATTGGCATTTCCAGATCGCAGAGCGAGAGCCGAGCGCACCAGCAGCGCATCGCGACGATGTACGAGGACGGGGCGTTCTGCATGGAAACGACAGCGATACAGTCGGCCTTCGAGAACGGCGTCGCCTTCTGCAGTCTCATGTAAGCGAGACCCCAACACACACGACTCTCTATAACATGTATGCGCGTGAAGCCAGAACTCGGCTGCAGAGAGAATATACGCAAGAACGAGAGCGGAAGAGAGAGAGAGAGAGAGAGAGAGAGAGAGGAGGGAAAAAGCATGTACGAGCGGCGCGCGACTTCGAAGAGGAAGACGCGCGCATATTATGCACACTGAGACTAAACGGAATTGCGCCGTGCGGGTATAAACGACTCTATCACACTGACATGTATCGACAACACAGTATCTACCCCTTGCTTTTCATTTCTGGCTGGACCAGAGATTTGAAAGAAGTACACGTACTTATTATACACACAGACACCCGCGAGTGCTGGCCCTTTTCTACTTCGGCACGGGCGAACTACTCGTGATTCGCCGTTGCGTGCAACCATATTGACTTATTCCAACTGACTAAATTACGAGTGCAGCAGCGGGAGTTATATCCTCGGTTTTCTCTATTATAATACACCACGTACGAGGGCGTTCGAGGCAGAATTTACACTAGGTCGCGAAAAGGATGCTCGACAGAAACGATATTTTAGATATATTTTTTGCGTAGACGATACAGTTTTATTTTTCGATTGAGATTATATATTGTGCTTCAGTAGGCGGTACGTATAGCCAAGATTTCGGCCGTTTCGTGTAAATTATGCCTGCGAGACGCGCAAATGATTGAAAAAGAAAAAAAATGAAAAAAAAAAATGAAACAAAAACTCATGTAGGTACGCACCTAAGAAAAACTGTGTTCTCGATGGTACTTGTTCGAAGAAAGCTGAAGGATACCCAGATACGACTTGGCTCGATTGAGTTTTATTGTATAATCGAGCGTATATATATGTTGAAGTATCCCGAGGAGAGTGAAAATTTGAGATTGGCTTCCACGCACGTATCTCGTATAATCGTCCAATTATATAGATCACGAATTATTTTCGTAGCGGCTTATGAGTTTTTTTTTTTCAACAATCTCGCTAATTAGTGTGTGCGATTTCTGCCTTATTCGATTACATTCCGACGGATTTTATCAAATTACAGTGTATCTTATTGACAAGATCAAACTGAATTTTAGGTTGGGATTTTTCAAGAGATTGTGTTATAATAATCATAGCGAAATTTGAAGTTGAATTAGTTTTTTTAGTAAAACGCAAATGTAAAAAAAAGAACAAACAATTAAAATGAAGATATAAATTAGTCTTTCATTGATAAGAAAAAAAAATTGTTTATATAGAAAGAGAAACGAAAAGAACTACTGTGTAATAAGTAATTATTTTAACATTTTCTAAGATAATAAATATTAATCGTACCTGTGCAACATTGGGCTAACGCTGAGCAAATATTAATTTTTCCGCCGGATAAAAGAAAAAAACAACATAACGCGCAGCTTTCCGCCGCGTGTCGAATGTTTTATTCTTTTCCGAAACAGCTGCGCAAATAGCGCGACTAATCGCACCGACGAAGAAAGATGAAAAACTTAACACACCCATTATTGATATAATATGTCAAATGTTGCAGAGTTGCATGCAATGGATGTTTAAGTAAAATCAAAGTAAATAAACAAAAAAAAAAAACCTAGCGCATAGTTTATAATATAAAATGTATGTGTAACTTGCGTCGCGCGCACATATATACATTATATATAAATATAAATATATATCTTTGCGCCCAGCATTTACGTGTGAGTTGATTTGTGGGGCTAAAATTATATAGTTTTTAAAGAATATATCTATATGGCATAAATAAATACTAGCCAAGAAAATAACAAAAAAAAAAAGAATAAATACATAAAAAAAAATCTGTGAATCTCTTCTCGTACGGAGTTATGAATAATATGTTTTATATCATATACCGTGTAAAAGCGATACAATTCGTCGTTAAGTAACATATTATATCAATAATGACGCGAAAATGAGAAAGAGATAAGAAAGTCGCAAGATGCTTCTCCGTCTATATTATGCGATAATTAGAGTCTACGGTCATCGATAAATCAAACTTTTTTAAATTGGGCCCTTCTATTTCATATATGTATAATGAAGTATTTTTCTGTGCTAACTGATAATTTAGATCGTATAATGAAAATTATCAAACGCACGATGTCGCGTTCGTAAGCTTCAAGCGCTTACATTATGCAAATATACAAATATACGATATTAGAAAAAAAAATTATTAGGACTATGAGTTTACTGCTGCAAAAAGGACACTGCACACTGCAGGTGTCAAAGCACTAATCGGCAAGCATAATGAGTATATTATCGGTGAATTTTTAAATTTTCCGTCTCGAACACTCTGACTTTTACTATGACGCAGATTCCATTCATTATCTCGCACAGACTTATTGTACTATTATATATTATCTTATTAATTTTGTAGCTTATGAAAAAAAAAACCGAGATATGTGTTTTATACACATCGAATCGATATATTCAGCTTCATATCATTTCAGCCGTTGAGTGAACAATCAAATCTCACATATGTATCATGGGAAACTGACGACACAACTATGGACTTTTTCCCATCTATAAAACAGCCAAACAACGTCCGAATCGAGACATACAAAAAATCACCGGACTTTGGTGCCTCGGCTGCACCGCTCGCGATTATAGGCTCTCGCGCAAATCAGCCTATAATTTGTAACTCCGACGAGGCGGCAAATAAACGTATATGTATAAAGCTCGCGCGCGCACGCGAGGGGGGGGGGGGAAGACAGGAATAGCGCCGGCTCTGCGACACCGACTCTGCTTTGGCATGAAAGGCGAAACGGTTTTCTCTCCGTTATAACAGCGAAACTCGTCGCGCTTGCTACGCCCACTCAGTCGTAGCCCAACGTATATTTGATATAGGAGATATACAAGTAACGAGTGTCCTAGTCGTAATACAAACCTACGTAGGGAGACTGTTTCTGAACGACTTGAGCCCGCGAGCAAAGCAAATATAGTCTCATACACAAAACATCACAAACACACGCAACACACACACACACACACACACACACACACACACACAAGTACGGTTACGAGGCCACCTAAGAAGCCTATGTTTGCGGGCTTATATCTTTGTCATTCGAATCTCGTGTAGTTTTTTTCGCGGGAGGTATTAAAGATGCAGCGTCTTGATATATACGTATATCCCTGCATCGGCATTCCTCCGAGTTTCAGAGATGGAATTCAAAGTTCGCCTGCTCTCTCGAATTCTTTTTAATTGGCTAATATTGGAAAATGATTTCGTGAATTTTCAGTCGTTACGCGATCGCTTCGGCTGTACTTGCCAATGACGACGTAACCAGTACACAAGTGAAAATCCCCATAATTACATAGAGCTTGAAGTCGATGTTGAACTTGTGGAAATCTACCATAAATTAATGCATGTCCGCACTCTTAACCATCGAATCAACCCAAATGTATCTTTAAGAAATTCGAAGGAAACGTTGGAATCTTATATTCGTTTTCTGGTAGAAATATTGCGTTATTATTGTTTATTGCGAGGATACTAGTTGTAACGATAGCATTAATAATTAATGATTACTAATGAAGATATAAAAAGAAATGTAAATTGTGATTAATAATGCTTTTTAGTCTAGAGAATTACTTAAACGAATTATATTTGTAATCCTATTAGTTTTTACTACGAAGGAAATTAAGCGGACAAAAAAAAATTGTAGAACGTAAAAAACGTTTTAATGACAAATTACCAGACTACATCACGTCACTAGCCTTTTAGTACGTTCAATTAGCCTCTCTCGCGGACCATGCATGTTAATGCATTCTGTAAGATTCCTCACTGAAATTCAGCCAATCTCGTATTATGTTTGTCGACTTTTGTTTTGCAAGATTCAACAAAAGGGACTTTTTGCTGCAGTAATCAAAAAATTACTCGTTATGCGTTTTATTTATACTTATGATAGATTGTCAGTCGCTATTTTTGACATAATATATAATGTGAATACCAATCTGGGGTCAATTTGACACCACTCATTTTTTTTTATCCAAACGTCCGTGAGTAAATACTTTTCGATCATACTCATTTCTAGATCCCACGATAAACATTTGGTAGCCCAGTTGAAATTATTCTGATCCACTTCATTTAATTAAGAAATGAATATAATACTCACTGAAAGTTGACTTGCACGTTCGTAAAGCTTTTTTACACGACTGAAAATCGTAGATGGGGTCAGCCTGATCCCAGAAACTGGTATTCTAGCGGCAAACTAAAGAAAATGTCGCATTTAACATTAGCTGGATATCGAGAGCGAAAAATTTTTAGCCTAAGTCTCTGCTTTGGCCCCGTGAGGTGGCACCTAATGATATGTTTGTGAGCGAGCTGTATCAAAAAACAGAAAATACTTAATCGAGATACATTTTGTTTCTCTATAAGCGTTAAGGAGGTAAATGAGAAACAAGAAAACTCTGCGACACTTAATTTCGAGTTGTGTCTTGCGTCATGTCTAAGCGCACACGTATATCTGATCGGTAAGCGAATAAAATAGAATAAAAACAAAACTACTCTTTAGATTGGGAAAAAATAATGAAAACGAACAAAAAAAGAAGGAAGGAACACGAGTACAATGGAGAGAATTACACTTGGATTATAGAACTGCCAAGAGCGCAAAAGTTCTAAAATGTAAAGTTATAAAGTCTAGATATTAATATACATGCTCACACTCTGATAAAATTTGTATATGGATTACAGCGCATGTGTAGCAAAAATGTTCTCCGTAAAATGATAACAAAGAAACAAAAAATTACAAAAAAAA
>UELV01162987.1:0-15172 GCA_900490015.1 Megastigmus stigmatizans
ATATAAAATATGTGAGCGAAGCGATCAAATGTTTATTATTGTGATGCGAGCGAAATGTTAATGTATATGTTTGTAATACGATCAGCGATGCGAAGTTATATTTGTTATCTCATAAATAAATAAAATATGTTTGTTAGAATGCGAGCGACAATTTCTCTAAGACTTTATAAAATGGGTATATCACGGGTATAAAACAGAAATTCATAATCTAAGAAAGCTTGTAAATGTTGTTGTTAGTTAAATTAGCCAAAGAATTCTCCAAAACCACCATCGGAATCAAGTAAAAGAAAGAGAGAGAGAGGAAGGGAGAGGGTAATAAAAAAGTCAAGAAAAACTTTTTTTCATTTATGTTTGTATGTATATCTTTGAGTTAAATGATGCAGCTTATTGGATTAAATAAATGTTCTATTAACATAATGATTTTTCCGTCTTCCATTCTACAACGATTCGTTGTTAATTTGACAATATTAGAGTTTGCGCTATTTCAACTATGAAAAATTGTTGAATCAATTGAATTTTTTTGTCTGTGTAATCAGTCCACTAATTTTCGGAAAAATACTTTGAAATATTGCCTATTCCATTCTAAAACACAATTTAAATTTTTGCAAAGTTCTCAACAGCGAAAAATGGGTTTTAAAATTTACCATGGTAACATAAATTTTATTTGCAGTAAATATTGATGAAGAGGTATTGCGCATTTTACCGTGCTATTGATAATTATGTCACAGCTAGCTCGATAAATTTTTATAAACATTTTCTCAGTGTACACCTCACAGAATATATTGAAGAACATTGTATACAAATTTCAAAGATACCTTATTGTATACAAAACCTGAAAATTGAAGTCAATGTTTTTATTAAATAACAAAAAAAATGTAAACGCATACATAAATACATGATTCAAATACGAAATATTCAATCACAGAAAGTTTTGCAATAAAAGTACCTAAAATTAAGAAATATAAGAATTGAAATTTTCAAGAACTAATTGTTGACATTTTATTAATTTGTGACTTTACTAAAAATAAACGATACAACGACTTGAGTGTGCGTAGCGATTTTAGGAGCATATTCTACATAATCTATTGTCAAGAATTTTTCATATCGACTATCTTCGTGGTATTAGCTTGTCAAACCATTAAGTAAGAACTGATATTAAAATTGCAAAAAGTAAAATGACTGTAGAAACTTTAATTTTTTTGTTGGTTCTATTTTTTGGTGATATATTATCAGAAAATGAATCAAAATACAGTTGGCTGAATGTTTTAAGACAGCAACTGTTAATTCATAATTATCTAAATTTTTATCAAATAAAGTTAGTGTTTAATAAAGAGGCACAAATAGATGCTCATCAGAACATCTTTTTTAAGGAACTAATGCAAGATGTACCAGTTACTTCAATCAAAATAAACGAACCTTATTTAAACAGTAATAGTTTAGATTGACGTGACAATATTTCTTTTCAAATATTATATGTCATATTGCAAAATAATTCCAGCAATTTGTTTAAAGTAATGTAGTATATTTTAGATTCCATGTCGCAGTATCCTTCAAATAACTCACGACCAAAATGCTTGCTGATTGTCTTTAAAGACGACGATGAATGTGACTTGCTTTTAAAAACAATACTTCAATATGCTTGGTCAAAAATTTTTTTAGATTTTTCCATCATAGAATTTGACGAAAGAAATAAAGCAACGATTCTAAACTACATTAACCCATTTCATAAAGTTTTCACGAAAAAAGAACTATCATCAGACTTAGCAATTTTTCCGCCAAAACTAAATAATATTAATGGATACCCTATAAATATTCTTATATCTCATCATCCACCCAGTATGAACTTAACAGTAAATGAAACTAATATAGGAATCCATCATACGTACCCTATACTGTTAATCGCAGCAAAAGTCTTAAACTTTTCTTTAACATACACTCTAGGATTAAAAGGTAGTGCAAACTATGGAACTATAGTAAATATCACTACTGAGAATTTTCAAATAGATTCTATTAATGCTTTAGCAATACCAGTAATAGAAATGCTTCCTCATTCAGTGTATGTACCCTTAGAGTACTTCGAAGGCTTTTATGTTGCTATTGTACCCATAATTCTTATCATTAGATTTAGGTTCAATACGCTTATGCTTGTAATTGCCGTTGTATTAATTATTATTTGCGTTGCTTATACAGTTTTAAAAATTGTAAGTAAAGAATTAAAAATTTTAGATGTTGTTCAAGCATTTTTTGGAGTAGTTTTATCTGTACTACCACAAAAGTCTACGGATAGAATATTCCTCTTAAGTATTGCAGCTGTGGTTCACATGTTTAGTGCAAATGTTATGTTCAATATTATGAATGCTGTAATAATCTATGATGATATTAAGTTTGACAGTTTCAAAGAACTCGACGAATCTTATTTACAACTTTACATCAATAGAGCTCTCTTCAACGTAACTTTTGGATGCGATGATAATGAACACATACGCAACATAAAACATAAAACTATCGAGATTGATGATATTCATCCGTGCATAGAATATTTGAAATTGAACAAAAGTTGTATGTGCTTCACACATAGTTCTCAAGCTATCACAGAAATAGGGGATTATTCATCGATCATGGAAATCGCAAAACCTGCATTTTCGCGTACGCAAGAAATGTGTTCGAAAGAGGATCGCCGTACATAGATAAATTTCTTGAAACTTTTCGAAGATTGTATGAATCTGGACTTTGGCAACGTTCGGACGAACAGCGAAAATTTACTGCTATTCCGCAACTCGAAAAAAGTAATATTATTATGCAAAATAAATTTATAATAAATCTGGCCATACTACTGGTTGTCGGATATGCTTTTTCTGTCATAATATTTTTTACTGAAGTATTAAATGAACATTTAAAAATTTACAGAAACTAATTATGATGTAATATATGTATTTCTTGGATTTCAGTAAATAGTGAAGATTGAGCTAATTTATAAGATGTATTTCTATATGCACACATTGTGTATATATATAAAATTATTTTTAACAGATGAAACTTAAAGGTTTTTTACTTAGGTTTATTCCGTGATGAAGAAATGAAAGGGATTTTCTTGTACACAATGAACTGTTTTCTTTTTCAAATTTCTAATTAACTATAATCTTTACTTGAGTGAATTCATAATAAAGTATACGAAAGAAAATGTTTTGCGACACTGTTAGCGTTATTTTCTGGGTTAGATGTCACCTTGTTAAATATTTATAAGTATGTATGTACTACAATTTACTGGTCATAGTTAGATTAGGCTATTGTAAATGTTTTTCTTCGTGTAAAGGCTTATGTTAAAATAATCATACTGTACTGAAGTACTGCGATTTAAAAAATAACTTTATTTAATTAATTACAAATAATTAATTATAAAAGTTGCAACTATTATAATACGAATGACGACATGCATATACATATAGTCCACACTTACATGGTTGAGACTTCCTCTGTATAAGAATGTATATGTACCATTCCCGTAAATGAAACAAAACAAATTTTAATGAAAGTAGAATTACGATTATATTGCTTTATTTTAATCCATTTTTCCAAGAATAAAGTAAAAGACCTAGTGATACTATATTTGATTGATCCTCTCTAGTGTCTGGACGCATTTAAGCAATTATGGTCTAGGAACGTGGTTAAACTTTCAAGTTTCTAATCACTAGATATAATTTGAACTGGTTTTTGCAGTTCTTTGAACTCTTCGGATACGTTGTTTTCTGGAAAAAATTCATTAATGTATATGGATTATTCTCGACTAGCATAATAAATATAAATCACCTGCAAATTGTTGGCCCAAAGCCTCTACAAAATTCACTAAAATAGAGGATTTAAACAGTTTAAAAAGATTTTCTCTCTCTCTCTCTCTCTCTCTCTCTCTCTCTCTCTCTCTCTCTCTTTGAGATTATTAATTTTACATTTCGCGCAAAACTGCACGTGCATTTAATCTTCTCTTCACATTATGTTTTTTAGCAATAGAAATATTCAAATGATTTAATAAAAATTTTTTTTATTAAATTATTTAATAAAAAAGTTTTTAATTAGTTTTGTTCTTATATTTACCACATGCATCCGAGGTCCTCTTTCTTTTTTTCGTTTATATCTTCAAACGTCCTATTAGTATCTCCTTTTCTCGCTGTTTAATATAAAACCATTGGAATGCTCCTCCGGCAGTTTTGTTCTCGAGACTGGGATAATAAAAACTTTCTTTGAGATAGGGCGGAAAAAGCTTTGCAGCTAGTATTGCTAGTTCTTCTAATCGACCAGACGGTATGCTATTGAACAGAAAGTAGAATAGTAATGATTCAAATTTTTTGACACTCTATGCGTGAAGTTCGAAGCTCAATCAAGCTTCGCACACGTTGTGTCTAAAAATATTGTTCAATACACGAGTGAGATGTAGATTTTAACCTCGTGTTACCTTTTCAACGCCCACACGAGGATAAAATCACTTTCTCGCACTATTATCAAAAACTACTATATTCTTGCGTATGTGTTTGAGAGGTGACTTTAGTGCATAAGATCGAAAATAATGGGCACTTATGTATATAAATAACTTTAAAAGATCTCAGAAGATATTATCAACTTAAATGTATAACAATTATAACAAAAAGTAAAATTTCAAACTTATATAAAATTTTAATTTTATATAATAATTAAAACATGTAATAGATCTTATTATACTCTTATTTTGAAGTATATTATTAAATAATTCTTAAAAACTTATATATTTTTTGGCATATTTTGGTTTATTTCAATCTTAAGAAATTGTATGCAACTATATAAAAATCTATAAAAAATTTTATTGTAAGAATCAATACCAGATTTTTCAATTTATTTAAATTTTATCTCTCAACTTTTAAGTCGTTAAACACCTTTTAAATTTCGCATATATATAGTTTCATAAAGTGTCTATTATTATGAATTTGTTTAACCCTTTGCAGCATTGCAGATAATACATTAGCCACCTAAATGAACTTTAAATTCAAAGTTTATCAGAGGCAATAACGCGCTTTTTTGCCGTTTTATTTTATTTTATTTGAGAAGGCGTTTAGGAAGTATTCGGCATAACATATACATCGGTACTTGTTTTATAATTTGTTTTATGTTAATAAACAAATTTTAAAAAAACTTTTTTTTTAGAAAAAATGTATACCATAAAGGGTTAATAGATTCTCATTTTTCATAAAAAAAAAGTCCTCCCTAAGTTTTGAATCAATAGAACTTACTGAAAAGATTGGGTCTGTTTAAACTCGTTAAAAATTATTATCCTTGCCACTTTATTTTTAGAGAAAGATGCTATTTTTCTTGTATTAATGAGTTTATCGCGATTGTTAGGGTCCCGCTCGAAATCATATGTAGCTATCAAGAATTTTCCTTCTGGATTATTATTTAGTACATGGTACACATAATTTGATAACCTTTCCTGCGTCGAACCTAAGAAAGATAACATTGGTATAGATGTAGCGTAATTAGTGTATTGCTGCCCTGATAGAAAACGGGATAATGAAATTGTATAGCATTATTGGCTGAATGTCATATGTAAATATTGGTAAGTAAATTTCATATGTGATTAAAATGATAGCGATCATTATAAGTTTCAATGTGAATCAACATGAAGATCTACATGAATGAACTTACATTTAGATCTAAAAATTTAGATATAAAAATTTACTAGATAACTCACTGTTAGTATTGGATTGTGTATAAGCATTTACAGTAAGTGGCTGAGATTGATGATCGGAATAAGATATTTGTTGTTGTTGAAAAGAATTTCCTGCAAGTATATTTTCTATTGTATATTTAGAATTGTCTAGATGACTGGAAGGGGCTAAGGGAGAAGCTCCATGTACTGGTACTAGTTCGTTATATTGCTTCTTTTCTTCTCTAACTGAAGTACCAGCTACTGGATTTATTTGCTTGAGCGGAAATTCACCGATTTCTTTACTGTGTATTGAATCTATAACAAATATGTAATCTGAATAATATTTAATTAATGCTAAATTAAATATTATTTTGATACCAACTACAAGATTGAACAGTTTGATAAAAAATCAGAATATTTACAATAATTATTATTAGGAATTATCACTTTCTGACATAATCAATCACTTTACATTAATTTTTGTAAGTTTTCGTAACATTTTATCATTTTTACTATCGATTACATTGTACCATTTCTGCCAGGGTTTTATACGAATTAGGAAATAAGTTTTATTAATTATTTTAGAAGCCTATCCATGGAAAACTGTTGTATTGCATAGAGGCATATGTAAAAAGCGATATGTTAATAATACAATGAATATGTGCTTACGGATAATCAGCGACAATTTATTGAATGTAAATTGTTCAAAATAATCATAGTATCTATTCTTTCACAAACAAAAGTCCATTTTTGTGTAACAGTTATGTAACATTTTTTACTGCTTTCAGTTTTTCAGCACTGAAGACTACAAGGAAGTTCTCCTGTTTCTTTTTAGTGATACATAATTCTAATTAAAGTTGTTTTTTGACTTTCTTCAATAGTGAATACAATTTACCTTGTTTATCATTATAGTCAGTTACTATCATTTAAAATTATTTTTCCCTACAAAATTCACATATTAGACTCTAAGTCCAATAGAATAAAATCTGACATTAAAATCTTATTCTATTATTTAATTCTTTTACAAGATTACCAAAATAATTTATCAAATGTATACTTTTCAAAAGTTTAAAATCACAATAGGTATACCTTTTGTAATGTCTTAAATTACAGAGCTCACACATTTTCTAAAGATTAAAGTCTTGAATTATATTATTTTCAATCAGAAATTTTCTTTCTTCAATCATTTAATGTAAGAAAGTGAATAAAAGTAAAAAAAAACAGCAGTCATTTGCAATCCCTATAATTCTGAATATTGTAAAAAATGCATGTCATCATTAATAGCAATAAGTATTTTCAATTTATATAAATAAAAAAGGGTTGCATCTTTTTTATTATTCGTACGTGAATATATTATTTAAAAAATGTAACCAAATAACGTGATACGTTAACCAAATAGTTATTGCAAATTTATTATTTATTAACTTATAAGATATAGAAATATAAACATTCATGCAATATCTAAGCTCTTTAGGATTAGTTTAGGAACTGATCATTAAAGTTTTATAGTCAAAATTCAGAACCAGATACTTAAATAAATGTTGCTGAAGAAAAGGTTAAAATGTAGAAAAACAAAGTCTCAAGCAAAATTTCTACTTTATAAATCAGCAAAGGGTATTAAAATTATAAATATGAATATATTTCTAAATTTGATTTGCTGCATCAACTTTTTGTATGTAACTTCATGAGGACTTCAATTTAACTGAATATATGTGTAATTTATATGATTCTAGTAAGTTAATTTAAAAATTTATTTTTAATTATTGTGTCACCTGTATGAAAAAAGATGTACCTTAAAACTAAATTCTATTAAATAAGTCTACGAAACACCCATCAATACACTGAGGGTAACTCCTGAATGACTATATCAAAATTTAAAATTCTGCTCCTCATCAACCTTTGATCAAAATACCATCTTAGCCAATAAGAAAGATAAAAAGATTAGTATAATTTCAACTTCTTCATCTGCTTTTGGCATTTCCAAAAACATAAATAATCATATACTTCTAATGCATAGTTCAGGAACTATTAAAAAAATTAGATTCTGTAAAAATGAAATGTATGTGTGCTATATATTTTATCAGATTGAATAATTATGCTTGGTTGTTAAAATATTAACAATAATATTAACACTTTTAAATTCTTTTTGGACACTATGTTAATATTTTAGGGACCAAGCAGAATTATCCAATCGATAAGATCTATAGCAAAAATGTTTCATTTTTACAGAATCTAATTTGTTTAATAGCTCCTGAACTATTCATTAAAAGTATATGATTATTGATGTTTTTGGAAATGCCAAAAGCAAATAAAGAAGTTGGAATTATACTAATTTTTCTATCTTTCTTATTGCCTGAGTTGATATTTTGACCAAAGGTCGATGAGGAGCAAAATTTTAAGTTTTTATAAAAAGTCATTCAGGAGTTGCCCTCAGTGTTTTGATGGGTGTTTTATAGAATTCTTTAATTGAATCTAGCTATAAAGTACATCTTTTATAGAGGTGAAACAATAATTAAAAATAAATTTTGAAGTTAATTAGTAGATACCATACAAAAAGCTGACGCAGCAAGCCAAAATTAGAAATATATCTATATTTTTAAATAAGATTCTAATGCAGATAAAAAAGATTTTAAAGATTTTATGTAAGATATATAAAGCACAAGAGATATATTGATCTGAAAACTATATTTCAATACAAAAATATAAAATGTATAAATATGATTAAATTTTTTAACAATAGATGAACGTATACCTTAAAAAATTAACTTTTGTGAAAAGATGCATTCGACAAAGTTATATTAGCAGTTAAAAAAACAATACAAGACTGACTATTTCTGTACAATAGAGTTTTGAGGTTTTACTCTTTATAAATAGAGTACACCTCAAAATTTCATTATCTACACTTTTTAAAAGTTATAAAAGTGATTTACATGCATTTATTTAATTTTTATTTGTATAAATGTATATTTTCTGATTTATATGTAATGCTTTTTACTTTCTCATTTTACTTTCATACATTATGTACTACCTAACATGGTATGAGAAAATATTCAATTATTAAAACTTTTTTTATTATAAACTGCCAATCTAAATGCTAAGATTGTTTGAAACTGAAGATAATATTTAATTATTATTATAATTTTATTCATTTTGGTAAGATATTTGGCGAACTAAGTATAGGAGGTATACTAGATGCCATTATAGATATGAAAAGGGAAAGGATGCGTTTCGTCCCGGGATTGTAGACTGGACTCGTCAGTAAGGCTTGTGTCTACAATCCCTGCCTTAAACGCTCGGGATACTAGGGAGGTTACTATTCGGGCATATATAGTAACCGGACCGATTTCCTGTCACTTGCGAGAGACCTGGGGTGTAGCTCGGCCGCGTAGCGGGAACGGCGCGAGGTACTATCGAGCGCGGGAAGAAGTGAGAACCCCACAGATACTAAATTTCATATTTTGTATCTTCACTGCACTGCATTTTCATACACTATTAGGAACTTGTTTTTGAAATGGTAGAAATTCTAGTTTCAGTTTCCATTGAAATATTTATAATATAAGTGATGAAACTTATTTTTTTTGTATAAATAAAACTAACTCCAATACTATCTAGTATATACACTAACAGTAAAAAGTATAATCGTAAATCAAGTAATATTTGTATATACTTAATGAAAAGTACAAATGAAAATATTAAATATAGCACTAACTCTACACAAGCAACTACATTAAAAGATATTTTTCTTTTGTAATCAGCAAACCATTATGATGACTGTCACTCCCGTTATCATCCATTGCAAAAAAGATGTAAATATACCTAAATAGAAAAATCATATGAGGAAAAATAATCAAAGAATTGAAAAATCAATAAAGTAATAAAAAATATATGAAATGAAAATAATATAATTGTAATTTTCTGTCACTCTATAATATAAACCATTCTATGCATAATTTTTGCAGCTAATGTGTGTATATTTATTGATAATAAGTCATGAATATCGAAATTACTTCTTACCTTTACTAGAAGTTATTGTTTACACTTGTTAGCACTTGCGTATTATAGGTTATGTACACTCGTACTCTTTTCCGCAATACGCGCCGCGGGATTACGCGGGAAAAGGCGGGACCACGTGGTGAGGGTCAGTGCGTGGCGGAGTGGAGTTACAAGAGACTCTTGCGCACCGAAATATTGCTGTAAATTTTACAGCAACTCTACTACTATAATTGCGCATCAAGCGCCTGCTAAGTATACCTACTAAAATAGCAGCACGCTGCAGCAAGCAGCATTTTGCTACTGATTTAGCAGCAGAGGTGCGCTAACTTTTTTGCAGCAGCCGTTTACTACTAAATTAGTAACACATTTTTTCCGTGTATTAATACGCATACTAATGCGCCTCTTTATAATACGTATATGCAAACTCCAACTACTAGGTCATTTATCTTACAGGACAAGAAAATTATCATCAGCCATCGGATTTTTTTTAAACGAAATAGACCTATACGATCAAATAAAAATAATATTCTAGCTATTGATCAATTATGTACTATACGAACTCTTATCGCTATAAGTTGAATCTATTAATAATCTATAAGACCAAAACGTTATAAGAATATAAAAGTCTTTCCAAAACAGCCAAACTTTTTTTCTACATATATACACAACGATATCGTCAAACATTCGGGCGCCATGAAACCTTACTTCAAATCACAATGCAAAAAATACACGCATCACAATAATTCCAACCCCAGACACAAAGTTATGTCGTCAGATTAAATAATCCTTATACACGAGGGTTCCAATAGTACCTTAAAAGTCTCGTCGGTCTTTCAAAACACGCATATAAATTTCAGGCTTCCTCCAGCACCAGCAGCAGCAGCAGCAGCAGTAGCGAGCAAAAAAAGGTAGCCCATAAGGTCGGCGACATGCTCGTTGCGCCTGGTTCGCGTCATATTTACTCGCTCCCTCTCTCTCTCCCTCGGATATAAAGACGATTACGATGACATACGCTACTGCAGGGTACAACCGAGGCAAGAAAGCTAATTGTGCGAGATGCGTGGACACAAGGTGCGGACACAAGAAGAAGCCCCTCGCGCGAGCGAGAAAGAGAGAGATAGATAGATAGAGAAGAGCAGGAAACGCCAGCAGAAGGAACAGCTTCCAGCTAATGCTTGGACGACACGCGGGGCCGTTTAACGAGCCGATCTTCCAAAGCTATAAGTATTGCGCTGCAGTTGTATTCCGAGAAAAGTCGCTTTAATGCGCTACCGCCATTAGCTAAATTAAACCAATTATTATTAATTAGTCCGGGAGATTCTAAGGTATGAAAGGTCTAGGTTCTCTCTCTTTCTCTAACTTTCTTTGCGGTCCTTGCTCAGTCAACCGAGTTAAAGAGAGCGAACGAGCCCCTCGTAAAATCAATGCTTCAAAATCATCGAAGGGACTATTATGTGTTGGTGATGTAAACATGGATACTCGTTAAGGAAAGTCCATAATCTGGAATGAGAATTTTCGCTTTGACGTATAATTGAATGTGTCCCCAAAAGTCCAGTTGGTTTCGTTTTGAAGATTAGAAGCATATTGAGATTTTCATTGAATTTGCGCGGTCGATTGTGCTTTCTTGAATATTGGTTTTAAGACATAATTTTTCTCCGATGTTTCTCTACGCTTGATACAAATCGTAATGGATGATGTCATGAATATTTTCTGATTTACCATTCCGAATAAGCATACAATATTTGGAATTTTCCCTGCAACAGCCGCCTCATTATTTTCTAATTAGAAAAAAAATTGTTATCATCTCCGTATAATTAGGATTTATCTTGCCGCAAAGGGAATTGTGCTCGTTAAAAATATTCAAGTGCGGCCACAAGTTTCGGGACCGAAAAGCGTCGGCACTACTATATACACGATATATATGAACAGTGTTCACTCTTTCGCGCTCAAGCATATAAGCAGATGTTATCGCGCCTCTTCGGAGCTCTCGCGGGAGCTCATCTTCTCCTTTCGTGCCTCGAGGACGAGTTTGTTAGAGTTTGAGGGTCAGACGTGCCACTGGTGCTGGCAATAAGTACGAGAGACCGAGAGAGAGAGAGAGAGAGAGAGAGAGAGAGAGAGAGAGAGAGAGAAGCGGAAAAATTGAGTAGCCGATAACCGGATTGAATTCTTTTTGTAATTTACGAAGGCGCTAACTGCGTGTGTTGGTAGCTTATGTGCCTATACCTAAACTCGTTTCGTATGTATAAAATTTAAAATTAGGAAATGTCTGGAGTTGGTTTATCATTTCCACTACTCTCCGCAATATTTCAGAAGCAGGAACTACCTGATTCCAGTTTTCCTTCTAGTTATTTTATAATTAATTGCTTGGCAGTTGGAATAATTAACACTGCGCCCAATCGAAGGATAACGAATAACTTATAGGAACTTATAATACTCAATTTATTTAGCATTAATATGCAAAAATACATTTCTTTCTGTTACTTATAGATTATAATTTATTTTATTATTACGCGTTCAGTATATAATTGCAAACTATTGATTTTAACCAAAATTGCAAGTTTTGAGTTTTTAAATTCTAATTTTATTTAAGCATATAGCGTTAGTTCTTATTTTAAATGTTTAAGAAATGTATAATATGAAAAGTTCGAACATTAAATCCGCATCAATGCAGAACATTGCAGCATATAATTTATCATAGTTTATAAAATGATATATTATATATCATTTACTAATTCTATAATTATATACACAATTTTTTAAATATTTCTTGAACAACAGTTATGTACAAGCATTTTAATAAGTGAAGTTTGTAACAAGTAATCAAATAGCGAACAACTTTTAGAGTGTTATCTTATAATTATCAATACAAGTTATCGAAGCGCCAGGAAGCTTGCAACACCAAATACTCTGAAGAAATAAGGATATCTAAACTGTGGGGCTCGGAACGGATATACCTTATATTTACTAACAAAGTACGTTGGAATTCTTTATTATTATTATTATTATTATAAATAATACAAAATTAGTAGAACTATATACAAGGTGGTTTAGCAATAAGCTATAGCAATAAGTTGAAAACACGTTTAGAAAAATATTTTTTTAATGATACTTAAACATGTGTAAGATATCTAAAACTGTTTTCTTGCCGAATTTACGGTGAAGTTTTAGACTGCCCTAACTATAAACAAGTAATCAAATAGTTTAGCCGTTTATACACGCGTGGAATAAATTCAATATCTTATCGACAATCGCAACTGCGACGTAATCATGCGCTCGATATAAGTGATGTTATCCCGACTTAGAGCGCGACTAGTCATGTCATGACCATGACATATTATTTTGCGAAAGTTGCAGAATTAGAAAATTGTCGCCAAACCTAATTGATGTTACGTACACCATTAAAAATTCAGTTCGTTGAAAATCTGCAGAAATTATTCAGATTCATTTCTGAGTCATGAGTAATAAGTTTATCTTTTACTTCGGCTATCTGCTTTTATAAGTGTGTGATTATATTATTAATTTATAATGTAGTCCTGTAATAAATATCAATAAATAGATCTGCGGAGTATCGATTACATGCATGAAATAACTAGAACACGATAAAAAGATTAAATTGATGTTTCTAATTAAATATAGAACATAGTAATTAAAATAGAAACTTAATATGGGTTACAACATGAACTAGACAATGCCAGATATCTAAGAGCATTGCTCTTAGAAATTGAAATATGCCATAATATTTCAAAACAATTTTTAATTGCATATATAATTAATTTAAATTTAATACTTTAATACCCGTAATCACAAGCCCAATAAAATTGCATAGTATTTAATAAATATTACAATATTAAAACTAAATTTTATATTAAATATTAATCTAAATATTATATTTACACTGAGAAACCTTTATGAATTTATTAAATTAAAATTCACAATGACCTATATTACTTGAATTAAGTAATTTTTTTTTATTTGTTGATTTCAATAATCTATAAGTTATAATGGTTTGTTACTGCATTTAAAGTTTCGTAGACGTACATACATAATTTTAAAACTGTATTCCTTAATAAATTCATTTTTCAAGTTACAAAACTCTTAGAACAAAAATGACTGCATTGCATCAAAATGATTGATGAGTGACAGAAGAACAAATAGAAATAGTGAATTGATGAATGTAAAAACTTGAATACATTTTATGTACCATTGAAAAAAGGGCCCTCTAACTACGACAAATGACGAGATTCAAGGTTGTCATTTCCGCGAACAATCGATTACGGAATCTCGTACAGGAGAAAGGAATTACAAATTTTCGAATGCGACACGGTGAATTTACCTTGGTCGTTTCTGTATCTTGCTCTTCATGTCTTTTTACCGACTACTTTTTTGCACAATAAACTCTAAAGAAGCGCAACTTCCTTGCGTAACGCGTTTCCACGCGGACCATGCAAAGTGTTCGTAGATGACAATTACAGAAAGGTAAAAAAAGGAACTGCAACCGGTTTGCTAAGTCTGCAATAAAATTAAAAAGTGCCGAGAACCTTCTTTTGTGAACATTTCTTACATTTGCGGGACAACCACGACTTTTCGTCGGCAAACAATCAAATTAGAAGAGAATGAAATGTTTGCACTTAAACGTAGTCACTGATATCACTGTTTTTACTCCTAAAATAGTTGCGATTTAATAAGGTGTAAGTGCAACACTTGCGGTTTTGCCGCTAATATGAAACGTACGAATCTTTGCAAACATCCACGGAACTCTCTTATAAAAAGGTAAGGAAGACGTAGGTTACGAGTTAGTTTGCCCGATGAGATTATGCAGGCAGTGCGATGGGTGAGTATATTTATTATTTTAGATATCCTTGTGAGCATCGAAATGAATGAATGTATATAGTTGGCAATTGCCAAATTATCTTTATTGCATCTCACTGGTGCATAAATTAAAGATATAAAGGAAAATTATGAACTTAAAGATTAATCTCAATCAACCCTCCTGTGATACAGATAGGAAACTCGCATACATTGTACGATTATGACATTCAAATATGATAGTGTTTATATCAGTCAAGTATTACAGTGAATTACATATTAAAACACAACTTTTTAAATAAAAAAAATTATAATCCTAAATCTTAATTTCAAGCCAATAAATAACTATAATAAATACAAACTAATATTACCATTAGGTAATTAATGATATACTTAAAAAGTGTAATTACTAAAATATTATAAAACTTAATCAGGGATTTAATTACTAATAAGATTTATATTCACTACTTTTTATAAGAATTGTATATTATTTAAAATATTGGACTTTTCAGGTACTGATACTTGTGTTTATAACTTGCTGCGTGAAAGGGATCTACTCACAATATCGTCAACAAAATGCTGGCTATTCATATGATAGACCAAAAGTACCATTTGCTTTACCTACTCGACCACCACCTCGTCCTCCTCCTCCACCACCACCACCTCCACCTGTAACATATAATTATCCCTCTCCACCAC